>CM035415.1:110430031-110540031 GCA_020310875.1 Ceratopteris richardii
CAAAATCTATTCAACTATGTAGATTGGGCAGGATCTAAGGATGAAAAAAGAAGTACTTTTGGTTACTTAGCATTTGTAGGTTGAAAGCTAGTGTCATGGAGTTCCAAGAAGCAACCAACAATTGATTTATCCTCAACTGAAGCAGACTGCAGAGGTTTGACCATAGAAACTCAAGAGGCAATATGGTTAAAAGCATTGTATACAGATTTGGGATTTGTGAGTTCCAAACCTCACATATTTGAAGATAATGTAAGTTCTATGCATCTAGCAGCAAACCCTATTTTCCATGCAAGAACCAAAAACATAGAGGTGCATTACTACTTCATCAGGGAGAAGCTCATGGCAAAGGAAATTGACATTTCTTTTGTTCCAACTCAAAAGCAAGTAGCAGATATGATGACGAAGGCACTTGATGGAATAAAGCTTTGTAGATTCAAAGCTATGGCAGGTATTCAACCTATTAGAGAATGAAGACTCAAAGCATAATTTATCTTGAGGGGGAGTTGTTGGAACATCAAGCTTACACTATGCTTGAGGTGGATTTGATCTACATCAAAAACTATGGCTTGGATTATGTCGAAAGAATATCCATTTGAGAGTTCTTTTTCTTATGCTCACTTATTGTATTTTTTTAAAAGGATTTTTTATTAATCTTTTACCATTGTAAAGGCCTTGAGGTTTATACATGTAAAAGTAGAAAGATAGAGCCCAAATTCCACGAATTTGTGGTGGTTGAGTTGCATTCAATCAATCAATCAATCACCTAAAAGTAGATCAAACTAGATCTTTGCTTTTCCTAGATTGTAGGAAAGTGAATTGATTCCCTCCAACAACCATTCCGACCTCCATTTGAGTTCAAAATCCACTTGTAGAAGTCAGGGAGCACTTCTAAAGTCTATATAAAGACTTCAAAAACACTTGTACAATACATGGAAGCAATATACATACATGTGACCATCATTGTCTTGCTCTTTCATTTCTTTGCATCATCTTCTTCCCCAATAGTAATCTTGCAGAGGTTGCTGCTCTCTCTATAGAGCTCCAAATTGGATGGGAGATGATGCATTAGAAAGGTATTACTATCTAGTTTATGCCTGCACATTTACCCAGCATCTATTTCAGTAGATTGGGACAAATTGTAGTTTTTTTGTCTCAGACTCAATCTCTATGTATTCTTGAAAAATAGGAAGTACCATTGTTGAGTGTCTGATTCATTCCTATAGCATATTTTTCTTATTTCTTATCATTTTGTGCATTATATACACTCAACTCTATGTGTATCACTCCCATAAAAGGAAGTTTTCTAATTTTAATCATGCTGGTCGCTATGAGCATTTGAAGCTCATTATCTCTTCCATAGATAGGAAGTTTTGAGCTAGTCAATGCACGAACCTATCTGTTTTGTATCAACTCTTTCTCCTTCATGCTCCAAAGTACATAGTGCATTTTATTGAACTTATCACATGCCCATAAGGTCTATTTGAGTCTCCCTAAGCTCAAGGGCTGTTTTTGTGTTGGTTGGATGGACCAAACGTCATTGCTTTGCAACTCATTTTTCTACCTCCTACAAGCTTCTCCAAGCTCTTTCATATATAAAAGATTGTAGAGAGAGAGAGCTTTTAACAAATTTTTGGCATGTGGAATCTTGTGAACACTCTCTACATAGTTTTTACCCCTTAGATCAAGGCCAATTGTGCAATGCTCCACATTTGCAGATGAGCTAAAATTCATTGGTGATTTCAGCATCCAATCACATTTAAATCTAGTGGTTTGGGAGAAAAGGTGCCTTTGTGATCATGGAAAGACATCTCAACCATTAGATCAAGGTTGCATCCAATGGATACAAACAAATCCATTCAAATATCCTTGGAATCAATGAAAAACCTTAGATCTCAGTCGCAATCAAAGGATGCACATTGAAAGGCACCTTTTTGAGGACTCTTTTGATCTCAACCACTAGATCTGAAGCAAATCCAGGGTTAAAATGCAAAGGCAATTTATGTAATAAGTTTGACTCAAACGCTTATCCCTCTCCTTGTTGATGGTCAAAAGAATCTCGATAGAGGCATGAAATATCTTGGGGAAATTGGTCATGTAAATCATCTATCTCTTGGATGGGTGGGGGATTCCCTTCTTTGTTGGCCCATTTTTCTTCTTGAATTTCCAACCAAAACTCTTGAGAGCACTTATTAATGGATGGAGGTATTCAAAACTCGATAGATTCGGAGCACATGCTCCTTTAACGGTAGAATTTTCTTTCCCATTATGGATGAAAGGAGCCTCGAGGTGCTATGGCCTAGCTACCAATTGCTCTAATTGTTATTATAGCCCTAGAAATGAAAAACCTCATATGCCTTAAAAAGCATGCCCAAGTCTTGAGGAGTGGGGTCTCCAAGTATTGATTTGGCCTTTGGGATTGAAGAAATGGATGATGCAAGGTGAGGAGATGGAATGTGTGTTGTGGAAATTGGGGGAGTCTTACATGCAAGTTCTGATATTTTTTCTTCGGTCTTTTTTATACCTCCTTCTAACTCCATGATTCTTTTGGTCCATTTGCTTCCCAAGTTCATACTTTCTTGTTATTGGATCCATCTGATTCAATTGTTTGGTTCCTTTTGATTCTATTCGCAAGTGAGAGCATGTGTTCTAGGGACTGTCTAAAATGGAATGAATTGTTTTGAATCTCAATTGGCTATGTTTACTACACATATGACATTCATTTGCACAATTTTTATGGCATTGGCAGGATTCTTGGGACAGTGTTGAATGAGATCTTCCTTGCCATAGTCAGGGAAATACCCTTGGATGTTGATAGATTATGTTTAGCCTAGAGCTCGAGGATAGTACATTTAAAAATGGAATGAACTTCTTGGTACTATAGCAATGCACCCTCAATGCATGTGGCCTTAATTTTCACATAGTTGAGCTCCAATTTGGGTTCTAGTGGACGAGCCTCATATTCGTAAGCATCAAGATGCTTAGGAGACTTTGTATAATAGGTTGGAACATTTTATCTATGGGTTGATTCAAAACTATTAGCATTTTGGTCATTCTTAGTGATTAGTGGGGACATGGGTACTAAGACTCTATCTTGGTATCATCTACCACTACATATTCGACTGCTACTATATTGGAAGGTGGAGGTTGTTTTTACATAGCACTAGTTGAGGTCTCTATTGTGGTTGGTATTGTTATTGATATTTTTGTTGATGTCTTAAGGCCTATTGCTACTAATATGCAAGGACAATATCGATTCTGATACATATAAGGTTGTTGATATGTTTGCCTAACTACCTCTTTGTTGTAAGGAGAATGGTGAGCTAGATTAATATTCTACTTTCTTTAAATTATGCAATAATAGGATCGTTTTCCATGCTTGCATAGGACAAGAATTAGCCATATGGTTGCCTTCACAAGTATAACAATGCTTTACCATGGTTACACGTTGGGTTTTCCTATTTTGAAATTTTCCTTCCAACTTCTCAGCTACTAGTTTTGGTATTCATTCCATAAAAGAAGAAGATTTGAAAATCATGCTAGAAGAGTAGTGAGAATCTTTCTAGAGTTTGGAAAGCTATAGCTCCTCCCTTAGGTTTTCCTCTATGTCAACACACATCCTGACACATGGCATAAAGCTCAGCTCTTGGAGGTCTTCACATAGGTCTCTCTAACCACGACTAAAACTGCCATCTATTTATAGTTGAGTTTGGGAGGCTAACTTCCCTCAATCACTCTCCAATCAATCAGTGATTGATTTGATTCTCTACCTACCACAAATCACGAATTCGTGGCTCCTCTTTCCCTTTTTGATCAAGTGGACTCAACCACTTAAGATTCTCTCACTTTTACATTAAGTAAACTCTTCAAAAGTTACAAGAGGTAGTTCACAAGTGAACTTTACATTGTCTTCATTTTAAGGCTTCTTCTATGACTTTGTGGGACTCAAGCCAATACTTAGGCTTGTCATAGACTTGCTCCAATAGATACTCGTCTTCATGAATGCACATTCGTAAACGATTGTCTCTTCCTCGCTTGAAGAGTTGTTTTCCTATAAGAACATAGTCCTTGCTTTGTTCTGTGAGTGCGCATTTCCTTGCTAGAGTAGCTCCTTCTGGGTACTCTTGGGTCTTCAAAAATTTCACCAGAGGCATACTCCATCTTGGTGCTACTGTGGAGTAGCATAGAGTAGAGTTCTCTTTTGGATTTTGTTCTTGACAAGTTGGGCAGGATGATACATAGTTATGTGTATCCCTCTGCATGGTTGGCCAATAGATGCCTAATCTCTTCAGTGTTTGCCATGTTCCATTAGCATTTAAATGAGTTTTCCATTGATTTACATGTGCTTTTTGAAGCCACATTTCTTGTTCCTCTTCTTCCACGCATCTCATGAGTAATCCACTTGAGTCTTGGTGATATAAACTTCCAACAATGATATGGAGGTTTTTAGTTTTCCATCGGTCTTGGTTTCTGTTTGGTGTGATCCCATGTTTAGGTCCATATGTGAGGATAGGGATCAACTTTTCCGCCCATTGGGGACATACTTCAAGATTAAAAAGGTAAGTGTCTGGCAGATCATCCGGTACTCCTGTGGGGGGTTCTCCATGTGTCATTCTCGATAAGTGATCTGCTCTAATGTGCGTATTCCCTTTCTTGACTACTACTTCAAAATCAAATTCCATCAACAACAGAAACCATCGTACTAGTCGTCCCGTATTACAAGGCTTATTGACTAAGTAGAGTAGAGCTTGATGATCGATGAAGAATTTGAATTTGTTTGCCAAAAGGTAGTGTCGAAACTTCTTCACTGTGTTCACCATCCCTAAAACCCTCTCTCTCAGTCATGGTATAATTGCACTCTGCTTGATTCAATTGTCTACTGGCATAGGCTATAGGGTGGTCTAACTTCCATGTATCCACAGGTTGAGCTAAGATGCAACCAATGGAAAACTTGGAAGCATCTACGTGAATGTGAAATGGTTTGTTCCAATTAGGTACTCGAAGGATTGGTGCTGAACTTAATCGACTCTTTAATTCGTTAAAGGCCTTTTCACATTCTTCTATCCAATTAAACTGAGACAATAATGCATAAAGAGGTCTAGTAATTATGGCATACATGTGTATAAATTTTCGGTAGTATCCGCAGTGACCCATAAATGCTTACACTTCTTTAGCAGTCTTCAGTCTCGGCAAATCCACAATCACTTTGATTTTGTCTTCATCTGTGGAAATTCCATTTTTAGAGACAATGTGTCCTAATATCTTTCCTTGTCGAACCATGAAGACACACTTTTCTGGATTGAGGTACACTCTATATTGTCGGCATTTGGCAAAAATCTTTCCTAGTTCAAGGATATTTTCTGATCGTATAGCTGAATAAGTGCATAAATCATCCACGTATACCTCCATGCTCTTCCTCAAGAACTCCTTGAATACATGGCACATCAATCTTTGGAAAGTGGCAGGGGCATTAGTTAGACCAAAAGGCATAACCCTAAAGGCGTACACTCCCCATTCAATTGCAAAGGCTATTTTATGTTGGTCCTCATTAGCAATTGCTACCTGATTATACCCTGAAAAGCCGTCTAAAAAACTATAAACTTCCTTTCCTGCCACTCTTTCCAAAAGATGATCAGTGATGGGTAATCGGTAACTATCTCTTATGGTGGCAACATTTACCTTTTTCAAATTAATGCATACCCTTAACTTTCCATTCTTCTTTGGCACGACCACCAAAGGTGATACCCATTCTGTGTGTTCGATCTCATAAATGAACCCATCATCTAACAACTTATCTATCTCTTCCTTACTTTTTCCTGAGTAAATGTAAGTGTATGGTCTTTGTTTGGAAGGTTTGGCTTCTGATATCATAGGGATTCTATGGGCACAAATAGAAGGATCTACTCCTTTTAAATCCTTATATGTCCAAGCAAAGACATCCCTATATTCTCTTATGAGTCGTATTAACTCTTGTTCTTCCTCCATGGAGACATCCTGTCCTATAAATGTACATCGCTCTTCTCCTTCCTCCAAAGTTACTACTATTTTCTTGGTCTGTTCTTTGTTGCCATATGCTATTCCTGGTTGTGCTTCCCGTTTTGGCATTTGGATAGCAATTTTCCTCTCTTCTACTTCATATTTTTTGAAGTGGGCAGGCACTTTGAATTGATCTCGAGGCTTGTTTTCTCCATCTTCTTTTTCTTTATCTAGTCCATGCTCCTTTTCTCCTGTCATTTCTTGATTTAATTCACTGGTTATGACACTTATTCTTTGATTGTCACTTCTTGACTCAATTTGTTCCTGCTCCATTTCAATGCTCTCATAATCCTCCTTCCATTCTTTTTCAATTACTTTTCCTTCTTCAGCCTCTTGAAGAACGACCACGTATAGGCTTATGTCATATCCTTCCTCGTCAATACATTCATTCATGGTTATCACTTATTCATTTACACACACATCGAGAGTGGCTAAAATCTCCATCCAACCATGGGGTTCAAATTCTTCATCTAGGAATACTTGGGGCATGTAAGCGGGATCTTGTATAGACCTGGCAACTCCCTGTCTTTGTTGCCATCCTTTTTTTCTTTCCTCTTCCTTTTTTGCTGTCTGACATGTCCATAGATGAGTGTCTTTGTTCATCCATGTTTGGCTACTTGAACCTATACTGTGAATCGACTGCTCGTCCTCCTCCTTATGAATCGGATTCCATTGCAAGAGGGGAACACCTTGATACGTGTATGTGTGGAGATTTATTCTGGTCGTGGTTCCTTCGTGTTGTAAGTATATTGGGTCTTTTCCCCAATCTTGCACTACCTTCAACTGTCTCATGAAGGGTCTTCCAAATATCATCTCATAATTTCTAGCCCTTTCAAATTGACAGATCGCTAAGGTGTGCTCGAATTCAACTCCGCAGGTGGTAAAAGTCACTATTTCCAATAATCCCAAGGGTCGTTCAATGTGTCCGTCTGCCATTTGTATCTTCATGCGTGTTGGTCTTAAAGCTGGTTTTCCCCATTTCTCCCATATTTCTTTAGTTGGGATTCCTACTTCAACTCCATAATCTAAGATAACTTTAGTGGTGTAACCCCTATTAGTAATTGGAAGGCATGTGTTTCCTTCATCTCCCTTGCTGAAATCTCCAACCTTATCGACTAGGATTTTGACTGTGGTCACTTCATCAGGCATCTCCTTCTCTTCTGACTTGGTCTCCAATTGACTGGTTTGCTTCTCCTTCAAATGTGGTTTTATCTTCATAAGTTCTTCCAATGTCAGACTACAAGGGATTTTTACCTTTCTAAGGTGTTGTATGATGTCCGACGTTTGGATTGATGGGTCCTGCTCTTTTTTTCTTATTGAGGGAATGCGGTATAATTCTGAATTATGTTCGTATTCCCCTGTGTAATTTGGCAAAGCCTTCACATTGTCATTCTCCTTGTCGCTCTTGTCAAATTGTAATAATGCTTCAGAATTCAGCTCAGGTATTGAGTCTTCCAATTCACCTTCTGCTTCTAGCTCCTCAAAGGGTGGTTCAATTCCTTCCACTTTCTTCCATCTATCTTCTTGGACTCTTGCCCACAAGTCTTTAGGCCACTCCCCGTCTACTTCGGGGACAACGGATCATTCTCTTTTATCCTTGCAGTAATTTCCATCACGTGTCTCACCTTCTTTTCCTTTCTCGGGATCATTAGGGATGACACACTCTTGGAATTCTTTTTCAGGAATTCGTGAATTGGGTAGTCGAAGAACAGATTTTTCTAGGGTCTGTTGAGCTACTTCAATTAATTTCCTGCATATCTCCAACCTTTCTTTCTCTAAGTCACCTCTAGGATATTCTTTTTCATGTTGTTCAATGGCTGGTCCTGCTCTTATTCGTGCCTGGTATGCCTGAATCCACATGGCTAACTCTTCTGGCATGGGGTCTCCTAAAATTGATCCTACCTCTTCTTTTTTTTACTTTCCCTTTTGATTTTCTCCTTCAAGTTTCTGTTTTTCTTCTTGATCTTGTTCATTCTTTTCATTCTCCTTCTTTTGTTGTAGTTTCTTTTCCTTTATCCTGTCTCTACGATTCTTCCATCTTTGTGTTCGTTTACTTGTAGCACTTTTCCCAGGCTCTTTCGAGTTTTCAACTACTTGGGGTGTAGGTATATTCACTTTTCTATCGCCTTGAGTGTTCTCTTCGGTTTTTTATGGGGTCTCTCTAGATTTAGCTCTTGTTATATCTTTCAATGGCACGGTGTACTCCTTATCACTCCCTGACGACTCTATCACTTCTATCATGTTGATCTGCACGTTGGAGTTAACTTTGTTGGGGTTCTTGGGGCAATCCCTAAAAAGGTGTTCTTTACCACAATCACTACAGTATCCTTCCCAAACTTGCTGTGGTGGTGGTTGGTTTGGTAATCTACATTCTCTGATAAAATGATCATCTCCGCATCTCTAACAGGGTCCTCTAGGTGCAGGTAGTCTATTCATTGGTTGGGAGGGTATGGATGCTCTGGGAGCTATGTACATCAATTACACATAATCCTGCTCATATCCGTAAGAACTATTTGGTCCTTCCATGCTATATGCCTATGGCTCGTAAGATTGTCCATATTCAATTATAGAGCTCTCAGAAGCGGAATAATTCCCTTGAACATGGTCATAGGATGGGTCATATGGTTCGTTACTTGCCAACGGCGTTGCTGGGACTATTGCTCTCTCTAGGTTTTCTTCAGGTTGAGATATTTTCACTGGGACAACATTCTAAGGGTGGGGCCGTTGTTGTCCTAACACCGGTTGTGGTTGAGCGTAACCTTCATAAGCATAAGGTCATGGTGCTGGTGCGTGCTGGTGATATGTGGGATATCTAAAGGCTTCACCTCCATATGGTATCCATATGGTCTCATGAGAGGTTGTACTAGTCTTGACTGCCTATTGTAAGGACAATTTTTTGTGCTATGATTTGTGTATCTTTGCTCTATGCTACAATATTGTAGAGGGCCCGGGACTGGTGGTCTATTGTAAGCATAAGCAGGTGGTGGGACTACTCCCCTAGTGCACAAATGAGAAGGGTGATCACCTCCACAATGCACACACCTTCTAAGCATGGGTACTCTCATTGGGTTGTTGGGGTAGTTCCTTGGCCCTTGAACATTCAATTTCTTTGCTACTAAGTCGGCTATTTCCTCTACATTGTTCTTAGAGTTTGACGTGCTACTGATGGAATCTTCACTTTTCACACTACCTTGATGTATTTTCAAGTCTTCTGCTAGATTGTCCTCTAGGTCAATACATTCTTTCACCAGAGATCTTAATGATCCATTCAATAATCCTTCCAAAAACAATGACACCATTTTGTTTTGAGTGGGTCTCTCTTCAAGAGGGCATCTATCCACATATTGCTTAAATCTTCTTGTTGTCAATCTCACTGATTCCGTAGGAGCTTGCTTAAAACTATGGATCAATGAGCAAGAGTTGGTTTTAATCCCAGATTTGGTGAATTCTTCAATTAATTCTTGATAGAATTGTTCCATGTTTTGGAAATTATTAGGGCCTAATGGCTGGAACCATGCGAATGCCGTGTCTGTAAGGGTTAGACCAAAGGATTCATATTGAATAAAAAAATCTTCCACTTGTTCGGCTCTGATTACTTGCTTGAATTTGGCTATATGATTGTAAGGTTTGCTAGAGCCATCATAATGGTTTCTCATGCATTTAGCAACTTGAATTGGTCTTAATCTTCTTCTTGCTTCAGGTGGTCTACGCATCACAGGGAAAACGGGTCTTCCTATCGGTATACCAGGTCCTCTTACTACAGGTGGTCTATCTGGGACAAGAATTCTATTCCTTGGTTCAACTCGTGGTTGAGGTCGATAGTTAGGATTATTTCTTGGTGTCGCGAATTGCACATGTGGCCTGACTGGAATATGCGCTTGTTGTGTCTGTCTCGAATGCGGATATGAATTATCTTGATAAGTTCCTTCGGGGTTCTGAGAAGTAGTAGTTTGATCCCTAGGAGGGAACACTGAAATGTTCTGATATTTCAACCCTGCTCTTTCTAACTCCGTTAGAGGCTAGTACCTCCTCTGGTTTTTGTCCATATACGTGATAATGGTGGGAAGTTCAGGATCTTGTAACTCATAGATGGTAACTGGGTTATTGAATACTTCCCATAACGAAGAGTGGGCTTTGAGGAGATGTTCCATCCCATTGATCAAATAGACATCCATTAGGGAATCATCTTGGGGAACTAGATCTCCTCTCCAAACCCTGACGACCGTGGATCTCCCTCTAGGGGTGGTTACCTACTCTTCATGACCCTCTTCATTAAGGTTGTGGGCATTGCCTTCTTCCCCTTGTTCGTTGATGCTTTCAGGGTGTTCCGTAACTACATATTGAATATCTCTTTTGTCCATATAGAACCCTCCTGCATATTTAACTACTAGCCTAGGTACTATGTAAGCGTCTGTAGCTTTCTTTAGTCTTGCCACTGATCGGTTTAGACCATCTAGGTAGATGGGTATCCCATGTTGGTTGGTGTTCACATATTCCAAAGATGTCTGTTATTCACCCTCAATAATTGACATCATGCCAATTATTGGTACAGAATTCTGCATATCCTCTGAAGCCATGAGAATTTCTTCCTCAGACTCACTCGAGGTTTCAGAGTTATGTGAACGACTACTTGGTTCGGCTACAATTCCTACAGAAGAAATCACACTTCTTCGACTCCCTAGGGTTCTTCCAGATCTTAGGTTCATTCAAATGAAGAATTCTAGTCTAATTTAGCCAACCTCCAGCTCCTAGAGTTCTTTATTGAGGGTCTGAGTTCTAGGGAATATTTGGTTGACTTAAGACTTACAATGAATCCACGATACATGATACTTGACCCAAAAGAATTCCACGATACTCGATATTTGGCTGGTTGGAAAAATGCCACGATACACGATACTTGAGCAACACGATACACGATACTCGATCAACTAGACAGAGCCCAATACACAATACTTGAACAACACGATACACGATACTCGACCAACTAGACAGATCCCAATACATGATACTTGAACAACACGATACACGACACTTGTTCAGTATCGCGAAAAGCAACCTCCCTGATACACAATATGCCACAAGTATCGCGATCAGAAATTCACAATACACGATACACGATATCCAACTAAGAGAATTTCCACGATAGTCGATACTAGACCAATATCGTTTTCCGTGTTCCACGATACTCGATATTTAACAAGTATCGTGAGAAATTTCCCGACGATACTCAATATCCACCAAGTATCACAAAAAGCTAACTCCACAATACACGATATGCAATAGGTATCGCGATCAGAGTTTCACGATACACGATACATGACAGGTATCACGGTCAGAATTTCGCGATATGCGATACACGATATCCGACTAGTATCGTGAGGATTTCTCAACGATACTTGATAGGTGACCAATGTAAGTATCGTGATACTCGACCACAGGAGTTCAGGATATCTAAATATCGTGATATCTCAACTGCGAGAGAACACGATACTTGACATTTTTCCGATTTTCAACAAGTGTATTTAGATTTTAAGTGAATACAAGTGGTCTTAAAGCCTCTCTCCCCTCTTCCAAATGCCCAAAAACACAAAAAATGACTTTTCTTAACTCGGAATGACCCTCACAATATCTGCCGCAGATCGTTTCACTGAGTTGCTTGATTTCACTAGAATTTAGGAGTAAGGGATGGGCATGCTTACCTTGGAAGCTACTCTCCCAATTCTCTACAACTCCTTCTTTCTCTACGTAGCTCAATGATCTTGCTCCCCACTTGCGATATTCACTCTCCAGCGCTCACGATACTTGCTTGGAGACAAGTGACTTGAAAAAGACAATTTTTTGGTTTTTATAATTTTTGAGAATTTCTCCTAACTACAAAGACTTAACAAGACAAAAGTTGATTGCTACTCTACCTTCCTAACCTACTCCCCTTCTTAGCGTCGCTTAGCCAGTTTGCCAACATTGCAAATAACATTGCTAGTTAGCAACGCTATTTGCGATGCATACTTTTAGCACTCCACTCACTTCCCTAGACTATCAACTGACTACACACACTCCGAGAGCGAGAAGTAGTAAGTACGGATGAGTGTGACTTACCAAAGAAGAGAAATTCACCAACTTCTCAACTCACTTCAATGCTAAGAGCTACTTACCATCACACGAATGCCTTGGTTTGATTCAACTTCCCCGGCAACAGCGCCAAAAACGTGCATACCTAAGTATGAACTTAGGGACTTGTGGAGAAAGAGACTATACCTCGATCCCCCTCAAGTGCATATAGTGGGGATTCACGCTTTATTTATCAATCCGAGGAGTATCAAAACCTAGCCGAGTGTATGAAGACATGCATTCAAATGATGATCAATGCAAATGAACTTCCCAAAGAGTGTAAATAAGTCTAAGTCTATTCCAAACAAGGTTCAGGGATCTGTTGAGATGTCACGATACTTGGAGCAGTAGACAATAGTAAATTGAACTTTTCTCTTAGCTCCAAACTCCGAATATAGCGAATAGTAGGTTGTTCCGAAGCTCTCAAGAAGACGCATCCAATGATGGTCTTTTCATTCAATTCTCACACTTATGCTTCAAGTTATTGGCAAAATACTGAGTCGCGGGAATGACCTTCCTACACTTCAGCACTTCCTACACTTCACATACACCATAACAACAACAAACAAGCACTTTCATGGATAGAAAACACTTCCAAACACTCTTTTCAAGCATCACACATGCGCACAAGCTCACAAAGAAGATGATACAGAGAGGAGAAGACACAAATTCGAAATTCTGTGCTCTTGATTCTCACAATGGCCAAAAAGTCTTTACAGAGAGTCACAAATTGACTTATATACATGTGCCCTAAAAATGGTCCTTTCACACAAGAGACCGGCACTTTATTCACTAAAGAGTTAATTTCCTACTAATTCACATGGGTGAGCTACTAATCTCCATGGGTATGCATCTAGAGGACTCCTCTAGTGCATTTACATCGGAAAATATGTTACAAAATGGCTATGATACAAAAATAAAGTGTCCGAATTGGAAAAATTTTGGGGCCCATCTTTTTCTCTGCCTTGTGTTCTTCTTAGCTCTGCAACAGACATCAAAGAGGGAAAGAAGATCATATATATCCTATCAAATCGAAGGATGACGTATTTCCTACCTTCAAAAAATGTCTTGATTCAATTGACACTAAAAAAGGAACTAAGCTCAAGGCTTTACATTCAAATAATGGGTTTGAATCTACCTCACATGAATTCAACCTTTTCTCTCACTCTCGAGGAATTTGAAGAGATTTTACAGCTCCTTATACCCCAATACTAAATGGTGTAGTTGAAAGGATGAATATAACTATTCAAGATAAATTAGTTTCTATGATGCATCATGCAAACATTTCGGAAGGCTTTTGGTCAGAAGCAATATTGACTGTGATTCACGTGGTTAAAGTTTCACCTAGTTTTGCTAAAGGTCTGAAAGTGGCAACAAGTTATGGAAGCCACCATATTATGATCATCTTCGAGTTTTTGGATGTGAAGCATATGTTCATATACCCAAGAATCTTAGGAAAAAGATGGATGATAAGTCAAAGAAATGCATTTTTCTTGGATATGGTTTTGAAGGCTAAGTTGAATATCGCTTATGGGATCATGAGATACGGTCAGAGATGAGAAGTAATGATTTCATTTTCAATGAATTTAAGACGCATAAACAACCAATTAAAGGGGTTGAAGTGAGAAGATTGGTGTTTGAGGATACTAGTTGTCTAGTTAGAAAACTATGGTCGAATCCAATTAGGAGTGACACACACACATAGCAAGCAGAGCGTATGGCTTGCATGTTATAGATCACTCAAGGAATGGAGTCCCTCTAGGCTGAATAGCACCTTCCTCCAACTTAGTCATTTATGACTTGTCGAAAAAGAGGGAATCGACATGAGGCCATCCCCATTCCTATCAGACTATGAAGAAGACATGCTTGAGTATTCTTGCAATTTGCACATGCATTTATTGGCATGGCACTATTGAAGAGAAGCATGCAAGCTCAGAGATATATCATGCATGCTTCTCTCTTTCCTCTTATTGTTGACTAAGACGTATAGCTTGAGCTTTTTATGCCAAGTTCTGTTTTATGTCAAAAGCTTTGAATTCAAATTCATCATGTTTAACTTGCATGAACAAAAGGAATCTAATGAACAACGACATATTGTGTTGCATCTAAGGAATCTTCATAGCTTTGTAGCTTTTAAGACAAAACTAACAAACGATCGATTTTATTGGGTAAGGCATTACCTCATAATTTCTCAAATTCATTGCATTAAAGAAAGAGGCATACATTCATGCTCTCAGATATGCATCAAAAGATTACAAAGTATAGCGAAATGAACAACACTCGAGCAAGCAACATAAATAGAAGACACATATTTTTTCATGAAAATGTGTTTCAAAGTTAATATTTCTTTTTGTTCCAGCATGTGACACTTCTCACATGAAAAATCACTTTGATTTTCTCAAGGAAAACATTCACCTAACGGTTCGCATTTTCAACCCACTCAAGATTGTTCATTGGTTGGCAATAGATGCGAGAGAATGTAACTAAGAGATAAACTAGCATAATAAAATATTATGGAAAGGATGCCAAAGCTCAAGATGGTGCCTTTTTATTCCAACCTCTTGGCTACCTCTCTTGCTAGATTAAAGTCTATTCTAAAGTATCTAAACTTGCCTTTGGCCTCGATCTTCAGCCCTCCTTCATAAAAAGTGAGGTACCTTATTGAATGCCATCTATATTTTCATTTCCTCTTCTTGACAAAGAGCTCCCATTTGTTGCTTTTCTTCTACTATTTATAAATGTGGAAACCTTTTATGAAGCATCCCTTTTTCCCTTGTTATCAGAGATACTCTTGAATTAAGCGCAAGTATGAGTAGGCATTGAAGAAGAGTAAGCACTTAAAGAAAGACTTGTCATTTTTTTTAGAACCATGTAATGACCAATATTGGTGCCTTTTATCAGTAAAATTTAGTACAAAACCCTAATTTGATAAATCCTAGCTTGATTTTATCTATGGCCATGAGTTCTCAAGCTTGGGGACTCTATATAAAAGGAGTGTACAAATTTTTATAATTTTTATAGCTCATTTCAGCCTCAAAATAGGCTTTAAGACAAATTTTTCAACTTTGTTGAGGCTAGATGTGAAACCAGTCAAACTAAAAACTTATAGGGATTTTAAGCTCATTTTGTGTGGTTGTTTAGCTTGTGAATGGAAGTAAAGTCTCTTATATCTGGAAATCTTTAATATAGCACTCCATTGTTCCTCTCTCCTACTTCTCATGTGTTCAATCTCACACATCATTTGCTCATGACCATCATATCACCCTCTTGTCTACTATCGTTAGTATCCATGTGAAAGGCAAAATGGTTGTCGAACACTTCTGTATATGTTCTTTGATAAAATATATAGTGTCTTGGTCAGCCACAGATTGTACATTTGATCACCTTTTGTAACACCTAAGAAATCTATGTTTGTGCTTCATTTGTACTATGTGTTTTTTGCATATTCTCCAAGCCCTTGTGTGGAGTACTGTGTGCATCATTCATACCTTAGTTTTATATTACAAGAGTATCATTGTAGAGCTCTCGAGAAGGATAGAAGGCCATGGTGCATTTTCATAAAATCATTTGATTGGTATCAGAGGTTTCTATTGCAAAAAATTTTTTATTTTTGTGTGCGCTAAGGGAGCACCCGCCCGTCTACCCAAGGCTTATGACCAAGGCATAGAACTATGCCTTGTGATCTGAGTCACTGAAGTCATCATTGGAATGGTTGGCTGCCTGCAAGGGAGGGACTTGAATGATCACGGAAGATGGATGTTCTCGATACTATTTGAGAGGTCACTAGCTTAACTGAAAATCTCTTGCAACTAAGCTACACTATTGTGGTGATTGAGGAAGGGGAAAGACTAAGCTTCATATTACCTTGAACATGTTTTGGGCCCTCAAAGCTTCATTCTTTGGTTTCAAAGCCTTTTTTGAAGTATTTTTAAGGTGATTCTTGGAGCCATTTTGGAGTACTTTCACACATAGTTTTGTTTACATATGTTCTAGAACATCAAGAAGATTGTTCTTTGTACTTCTTTGACAATGAATATTCAGTAAATCTGTAGATTTCTTGAAAGGTTCTAAGTTCTGGTGTGAACTACCACCACAAGTTTATGTAGATTTTTTGAGCCTAAAGAAAAGACTTATAGACACTTCCAAGTGCTATTGGCTAGTGTTTGGGCTGTGAATTCACCCTTTTAGTGCCATTTTATTGCATATATTGAGCACATACATACTATGTACACTTCTATAGACATTTCTTATGTATGCCCATGTGGTCATTGATATAGTGATTACATATTTGCATAGAACCTTTGATGTTGATAAAGAGGGTTGTGATTAGCCTAGTTTTCTTAACTAGGAGACACCTAGATGTCAGGTCTCTTTGGTGATGAAGACTTACCCAACCTGACCATAAGAGATGCATGACAGTTGTTCCTAGGTGCTTGATAGGCCTGAATGGCTTATTTTGATTAACTAATTATATGTAGTGGAGTCAATGATTCTTTATGTAGATTTACATGTTAGTACTTGCAGCTTTATGAACTTTTTACACTGGTCATATGCTCATTTTGCAGAGGAGACTCTAGCAAACTATTTCCATATTTTTTTGGTTTGTCAGATATAGAGTGGTCGATTTATGCCTTGATACACTTATTGATGTGAGCATATTTATTATCACATAATCCTTTTGGTTGGTCATTACCTCCTTTTTTTGGGAAGACTCTATTGAATTCTTTCTAGAATTTGACACTTGGTCATCCTATTTTTGAGCTTTAGTGGTGTTTGGACTCTTCTAGCTCGATTATCATTCTAGTGATTTCTCTATCATCATAGAATCTGAGATCTCATACACATCTGGTGGATCAGGGTCTAGTGCCAATGTTCCTAGGAGGAGTTATTGCTTATAGGGCAAATACCATTCTGAGATCCAAAAATTTGATGGCAAAAACTTTCCTTATGGAAGAATTAGATTAAAGATGTGTTGATTCAATGGAGGTAATGGAAGCTAGTAAACATAATGTCAAAGAAGCCTAGTGACATGGATAAAGATGATTGGGATGCGTTGTATGAAATGACTAGGTCAACCATTCGATTGCACTTGGAAGATAATGTTTACCTTACAATATTGGATTGTGAAAGTGAAGAGGAGCTTTGGAAGAAGTTATGAAATATATATGAAAAAGAAGCAACATCAAATAAAGTGTACTTATATGAACTTTGCATGAAGGACACAGAGAGTGTTGCTACTCATCTAAGTGCCTTTGATGATATATTCTCTCAATTACATGCTTAGAAAAATGATATGGATAATGAAATGAAAGCATTCTTGTTGTTATGCCCCTTGCCATCATCATGGGATACGTTTTGCATAGCTATTAGGAATAGTGCACCTAGTGGTAAAATAATTTATGATGACATATGTGGAGCACTCTTGAGTGAGGAGATTCATAGAAAATTTATGGTTGGCACTCAGAGTCAAGATGCATATAATGTTCATGATTCATACCAAGGAAAGAATCACCAACATGGCAGAAGCAAGAACAAGGAAAACAATGGTCATTGAAATAAGAGTAGAACCTAATCAATGAAGAGGGATATCGAATGTCATTATTGTCATTAGAAAGCACACATGAAGAAAGAGTATTACAAATTAAAGAATAATAAAGGTAAAGGAAAAAATGTTGATGGACATGTTAAATAGCTACATGCACCATCTGCTTTGACAATGAAGATTGAAGAAATTAATACTATTTTTGATGATGTTGATGTGTTGAAACTTGACATTACTATCCCGACCGAGGCTCTTATGGTTGATTCTCGTTCCCACAACTGGTTGCTAGATTCTAGTGCTTCTTTCCATGTGACATCAAAGAGAAAATGATTCTCTAATTATGTAGCGAATTCTCTTGGTACCATGAGACTTGATGACTCTTACGAGTGTGACATTGTGGGGATTGTAGATGAGGTTGTACTGTAGTTCATGATGGTTCAAAATTCAATATGCATAATGTATGCAATATAACTCAGTTATCACATTGTTTGATGTCAGTTGGTCAACTAGATGACCTTGGTTACAAGGTGGTTTTCTATGCTCAATCCTTTTTTATATCAAAGGGAATAACCAATAATGTATTCTATATGTTGGCAGTTGCGGATAGGTTGGATGGTACTAATTACACACTATGGGCATATATGATGCATCATGTATTGGTAGTAAAAGGGCTATGGAATATTGTGCACGATGTTGAAAAATGTCCTACTACACTTGAAAATACAATCATTGAAGGTGATACAAATGACGTTGAACATGATGATCTTCAAATTCTTGTTCATGTTGTGGTTCTTTTTGAACCTACTACATATCAACTTTGTTGGGATGATAGAGATACTCAGAGACATGCATCGATAGCTTTGCCTACCAAACATGCCATTATCCCTCACATTCACTCTTGTAAAATAACAAAAGATGCTTGAGATACACTTACCACTTTATATCAAGCAAGAAATGAGCCTCATGTAGCTTACATCTAAAAATAGTTGAAGAGTGAGCTTATGCATAAAAAAGATTCTATGGACAACTTTTTGACAAAGCTCAAAGATTTGAGAAGTAGTTGATTTTTGCTGATGAAGTCTTTCAAGATAGTTCACCTATGCAGACTATTCTAAACGGTCTTCCATATTCATATCAAATTTTTGCTTCTACTATTTGATTGATTATGAAAGGAAATCCAAATGCCTTAACATTTGAGGAGTTAGTCTCTATTTTGTTGGAAGAACATCAATCCAAGCAGAACAAGTCCATTATGTGTGTTGCAGATCAAGATTTCCTAGCTGGTCAGAAGGGCAAGGTAAATGGAGCTCACCTACTAGTAAGTAGAAATCTACTAATGCTGCACAATCAAAGAAGGAAAACAAAGATGAGAACAAAATAGAAAAGCAAAAACTGTTTGAAAAATACTATAAGGGAAATGATCATGTCATCAAGTGCTGTCCAAAACTTGCTGCAAAAGAGGCAAAGAAGAAAGAGGCGGTAATGGTTGTTGCAGAGGCCTCTACACCTAAAATAGAGTATGCTAATCTTGTTTAGAATGAAGAATAGGCATTTACTAATGTATGCAACTATGATCCATCTTCTTATGAGCATTGTATGTCTATAGTAGACTCATATATTTGATACTTTGATAGCGGGCAACCAAACATATTACCTTGCAACATAGTTTCTTCAGTTCACTTGAGCTTTCCCTTATAAGGAATATTATCAAATGAACTAACAACTCCCCTTATCCTATATGGGAGTTGGTAAGATCATTATGACTAATATTGGTGGTAGTTATTTTTACATTTTTAGATGATTTGTATGTACGAGGGATCAAGAAAAATCTATTATCATTTTCAACATTAGCCAAGATGGGCTTGGTTGTCAAATTTACTGATGAATCATGTACAATTCATGATCTCTCAAATGGTGATGTTATTATTACTTTTGGAATTTTATGTGGTGGGCTATATAAGCTCATAGATTATGCAAAATTTGTGAATGATTCAGCTTGTGCAATTCAAGATTCTCAAGCTATCTCAAATGAAAAGCTTTGCCATGCACACTTTGGTCATCTGAATTTGGCTAGTTTGCTACGCTTGCAAAAATATGAAATATTGTTCTCTCTACGCAAACTTGAGAAACCTTGCAAACATGTCTATGAAGGTTGTATTTTGGGCAAAATGCAGCATTCATCCTTCCCAAAAGATGGCTTAGTTTGAGCTACTCATAGAGATTGTAGCTTGTTCACAGTGATGATTATGTTCCTATGCAGACACCTTAGATGCAATTCAAATAATTTCATTTACCGATGAGAGTTTGGTTAGCTCTAGAGATGTGTATGACACTTTGCTACCTCTTTTTACGAGTGGAAAATCAAGTGCTGGTTCAAATGAGGCAATTTTTGAGCCTTTACAGGTTCCACATGATGATGCAGATTTACATGATGCACTTGTTGATGAGATGGCTGATATAGAAGAGGCTAAAACAATGCCTAAATGGTTGGTTCAAACATTTAAAGATAGCAAATTAGATGCACCTCTCTCATATTATATTTGTTCAAACTCTCATATTGCTCCCTTTGCATCAGATTTCTATGAACTGGGAGCCTCTAGTCTTTGTGATGAGAACAAGCCTATTTCTTTTGATGAAGCACAAAATTAAGAAAATTGGATGGATGCTATGGAATTATAATATGATGCTATAATGAAGAATAGTACCTGGATTTTATGTGATTTGCCTCTAAACAAAATGGAAATTCGTAGTAAATGGTTATACAAGTTGAAATGTGAGCTTGATGAACAGTTGACAGGTATAAGGCTAGGCTTCAAAAGGTTATGCTCAAGAAATAGGCCTTAATTTTTTATGAGACCTTTGCACCCACATGCCAAATTATCACTATTTGTAGCATTTGTGCACTTGTGGCTCATCATGGTTTGAATTGAAAGAAAAGTTGGAGAAGCTTGGAGAGGCTTGGAAAGTTGAGTTATGAAGTGGTGAAGTTGGTCTAGAGAACCAGATAGGACTAGAACTAGCTCTTTGGATTTGTAAATGAGACCTTTTGGGTTTGTGGTTATCCAATAAAACCCAATAGGTACTTTTTAACATCAACAAGAATAAGTTGATGTAGAACGGATAACTTCCACCTTGACTAGCTCACAAAAACCTTCTAAAAAAGGATGGAAGTTGTGATTTCAAACACTGTGAACAACCAACAGAGTAACAATTGGAACAATTCCTCTTATGGGAGTGTCATAAATAGGTTTGGCTTGATAAAATGCATAAAATCCCTAATTTATAACAACTATAGAAGGAGCAACCACCTTAGCACTAAACTGGTGTCATCCAGATTTTTTAGGGAGTTGCAAAGAATGACCCCGAAGCTGAAAAACTTGAATTCCTATGCAATTAATGAACCAAATGATCTAAAACTTTGTACACATAAATTGGATAGTCATACCATTTAATACGATTTGGAGCTCCGTAGAGGGAGCAGGAAGCTCTACAAGTTGACTTAGTATGAGGAAGAATGAGCAAAGAATATAGATGGCACGAAGCAATGATCAAAGAGTATATGTAGTGCTTCAAATCATCAATCTCCTTAATGTAAAAATGTTGTGGAGTCTTTATATAGACTCTTGAGGATATAGAAATGCCGTTTTCCATGAATTTGAATTCAAAACTAGGCAATTTGGCTAGTTTAGATTGATTGGCAACTTTTGCTACAATCTAGGAAAAGAGAAAGTTGAAATCAAATCTACTTTTTGATTGATTAATTTAGAATCAATAATGCATGGCTTTTAGGGCTTTTTACTCTTCTCTTTTACAAAGTTAAATACCTTGAACCTTACAAGAAATGATCATAAGTGATCAATTAATTAATACAAAGAAAATATGTGTACATAAGTGCTATTCTTCAAGGCTTATCCATAGCATCCAAATAATGGATTTGATGTAGAGCATATCCACCTCAAGCATAATGAAAGCATGATGTTTCAATAGCCCCCCTTCAAGCTAAAGTATGCTTGAGTCATAATTCTCTAATAGGTTGAATATATGTCATAGCTTTGAATCTACAAAGCTTTATCCCATCATGTGCCTTTGTCATCATGTCTACTATTTGCTTCTCAGTAGGAACAAATGAAATGTCAATTTCATTTGCCATAAGCTTCTCTCTTACAAAGTGGTAATGGAGTTCTATGTGTTTTTTCCTTGCATGAAAAATTGGATTTGCAGCCAAATGCATGGGACTTACATTATCTCCAAGTAAATGAGGTTTGGAACTTACAAGTCCCAAATCTGAGTACAACTCCTTGAGCAATATTGTTTCTTCAATTACAATAGTTAGAGCTCTATATTCTACTTCATTTGAAATTTTTGTTTGCTTCTTGGAACTCGGTGATACCAATTTTGAACTTGCAAATGCTAAGTATCTAGAGGTACTTCTTCTATCATCCTTTGCTCCTACCCAAACTGCATCTGAATAGATTTTGATATCCAAATATGAAGAGTAAGGATAATAGATACCTTCATTAAGTGTCCCTTTGAGGTACTTGAGTACTCTCTTTGTAGGATCCATGTGTGCCTTCTAGGTGAGTGCACGAACTAACTAAGCACTCCCACACTATATGATATGTCTGGTCTTGTGTGAGTAGCATATATCAAGCTATCAATTAAGCTTTGATACTCTTTAGGATCATCAATATTCTCACCTTCATAAACACTTAGTTTATGGTTCAATTCCAAAGGTGTATCTACAAGCTTTGTGTTCTCCATTCTAAACTTGAGAATAGGTCTTGAATGTATCTTCTTTGAGTTAGATACATCCCTTCATCTATATAAATCACTTGCATACCTAGGAAATATGTGATCTCACCTAAGTCACTGATTTTGAACTCCTCTTGCATGTGTCTCTCGATCCTTTGAATGCCATTCAAATCATCACCTATCACAATAATATCATCTACATATACACATAGATAGATAACCTCATTGTGATCCCTTTTGATGAATAGAGACTATACCATACGTTTATCAACATCCTTTGGAAACTAATCTTGCCTTGTACCTACAAACTAATCCATCTAAGTTTATTTTAATTTTATATACCCATCTACAACTAATTACCTTTTGATTGGGTGACATTGGAACCAAATCCCAAGAATCCATCTCCTTCAATGCATCTATTTCTTCTTTCATGGACTTTTCCCAATTAGGGTTTCCCTTCACCTCTTCATAGGTTGAGGGTTCCTTTGAAATTGAATCCTTTTCCAAGTAGATTGAATGCTTTGTAACAAATCTGGAATCATATTCATACCTTTTTGGTTTTCTTTTCTCCCTTGTTGACCTTCTAGGTTCTTGCTTGGAGCACTCTCCACACTCTTGAATCTTTGCTTTGCCTCTTGACTTCCATAGTTTATAATTCTTTTCCTTTTCTTCTTGATCATCATCTGTATCACTTCTTGGATCTTGAACCTATGTATCATGCTTGCTTCCTAATTGAAGAGAATCAAAATCAAAATCATATGGTAGAGTTACCTTTTGTTTGTCTACATCATACCAAAACCTGTGTTCTTCAAGCACAACATCCCTACTTGTAGTGAATTGTTTGATTGAAGGATTATAGAACCTCTAACCCATTTGAGTTGAGTCATACCCAATAAACACTGCCTTTGTTGCCCTTTCATCTAGCTTACCTCTTATTTGTGATGGTACATGAACATAAGCTAAACAACCAAACACCTTGCAATGTCTAAGACTAGGTTTGGAGTCGTACCTTTGAGTGATTTGGATGGTAGTCTATTGACAAGGTACACATTAGTTGAAATAGCCTCTCCCCATAGATAATGTGGAAACCTCTTTTCTTCAAGCATTGTTCTCATTGCTCCAACCAATGTATTATTTCTTCTCTCTGCAAATCCATTCAATTGAGGAGAGTACCTAGTAATCACTTCCCTTTTGATACCTTTATCTTGCAAGAGCTCATCAAACTCTTTGGAGAAGTATTCTCCCCCTCCATCAGATATGAGCTTCTTGAGTGATCTACATGTATGGTTCTACACATGTGCTATATACGTTTTGAAGCAACCAAGCATCTCATTCTTACTCTTGATAAAGTAAAGAATTTTGCTTCTAATATGATCATCAATAAATGAGACATAATACCTTGATCCTACCAATGAAGGTTCTTGACTTGGTCCCCATATGTTTGAATGTACTAGGTCCAATAAGTTTTGTGGATGTAGCATTTGTGGTTGAATGGTTGTCTTTGTGCCTTCCAAACCTGACATGCATCACATTTGTTGATCATATGTTGCTTTCATTTGTTTGGTAATCCAAGAACACTTTGATCCCTGCATATATCCTTTAAGGTTCTTTCATTCACATGAGCTAGCCTCTTATGCCACACATTAAGCTCACTTAGGGTTCGAGACCCAAAGTTGAATAGAGATATATTTTTGGTTTCTCCTACTTCAAAAGTAAAGAGCCTACCATGCCTCTCACCTCTAGCTATCTTTTTGAAGCATTGACATGGATCTTTCGCAAAAGCTCCATGTTGGGTGAACCTAACTTGCAAGCCTTTCTCAGCTATTTGACCTACACTTATTAACTTCTTTGTAATAGTGGGAACATAGAGTACCTTTCTCAGAATATTTGTCCTGCCATTGGAAGCTTTGACATTACCAATATTCTCCACACTATGCTTTGTGTCATCCCCTATTTGAACTTCATGTCTATGATTTAGACTTTCCAAGTGAGATAAGAGAGCTATGTCACATGCAACATGATTTGGGCATCTTGAATCTATGTCTTACCTTCATTGTGTCTTAGATTCATCAATAGCAATGAGTTTTCATGTTGTTGATCTTCAGAATAATTATTGTAGTCCCTTCTGTTATGGTCGCTATTGTTACTGTTGAAGTTGTGTTCACCTCTACCTCTATTGCTGCCATATACACCTCTTCCACTTCCTTTCTGGGTCTTTTCATTGAACGAGCAATTATGAGTGGTGTGGTTGGTCTTATCACAAATGGCACAAGGTTGAATATTGTGGCCTTTGGTCTTGTCATGCTTTGGTCCTTTTTCTTCCCTTTCCACTTGCTCTTGCCTACAATGTTGGCTTTTGAAGTCTCCTCTTCATCTTCTTCCTTCTTCTTGCCTTTCAACTTCTTGTCCTTCTTATCTACATATAAAGCACTAGTTGAATTACCATGATAGGAGTTACCTTCTTTTATGCTATTGTTGGCCTCTTGATTGAAGAGTTTTCCAAGAAAGATGTTTAAGTCTCGGGTTTGCACATCCATGATGAGATCATAGGCTATGGTGAAATATTGCAATTGCTTATCAACTCTAATGCAATTGAGAATTTTCCTCATGATGGCGTCTTCTTCAATCAACTCTCCAATAGATGCCAATTGATCAGAAACCTTCTTGACCTTTGTAACAAACTTTGTGATGGTTTGTTTTGGACTCTTTTTCATCTGATTGAACTCATTCCAAAGATGGTTCTTCCTTGCCTTGTACTTGCAGAAAAGAAAGTCTCTAGGGCATCCTAAGTCTCTTGAGATGTCTTGCATCCTCTAATATGTGGTAGTATAAAATCAAAGATAGAATTGAGTATGTATGACCTTTCTTGAGCATCCCTTGCGAACCAAAGTGTGAGCCTATCTGTTTCCTCTTGAGTAGGTCCTCCTTTGGATATTGGAATAGGCATTGCTTCATCACCTAATACAATCCCATATAGATTTCTTCCTTGCAAATAAGCCTCCATTTTGATTTGGCAAGTAGGATAATTGTGTCTATCATGCTTCTCAATCATTGATGGAAAGGAATCTTTCATCTTGAACTTGCTCTGATACCACTCAAAGAAAAGTTGGAGAAGCTTGGAGAGGCTTGGAAAGCTGAGTTCTCAAGTGGTGAAGTTGGTCGAGCAAACCAGCATAAGACCAGCCCTAGCTCTTTGGATATGTAAAGTAGAGCTTGTAGGGTTGGGGTTAGTGTAATAAAACCCAATACATACTTTGGAACATCAACAAGAATAATTTGATGCAAAATAGATAACTTCCATCTTGACTAGCTCACAAAAGCATTCTAAAAATGGATGGAAGTTGTGACTTCAAACATTGAGAGTATCCAGCATAGTAAAAATTGGAAAAATTCTTGTTAAAGTAGTGTCATAAATAGGGTTGGATTGCTAAAAGGCATAAAATTGCTAATTTATAACAACTATAGAATGAACAATCACCTTAGCACTAAACTGGTGCTATCACGATTTTTTACGGAGTTGTAGAGAATGATCCCAAGACTGAAAAACTTGCATTCCTCTACAACTAATGAACAAAATGATCTGAAAACGTGTACATAGAAAGTGGGAAATAATATATTTTCAATGTGTTCTTAGAAACTCGATTTGGAGCTTTGTATAGAGAGAAGAAAGCTCTACAAGTTGACTCAGTCTGAGGAAGAATGAGCAGAGAAAAGAGATGGCACCAACCAATGATCAAAGCATATATTTATTGATTCGAAACAACAATCTCCTTAATGTAAAAATGTTTTGGAGTTTTTATATAGACTCTTGAGGATATGACCACACTTTTTCTCCATGAATTTGAATTCAAAATTAGGAGGGTTTGTTAGACTAGATTGATTGGCATTTTTTCCTACAATCTAGGAAAAGAGAAATTTGAAATCACATCTACTTTTTGATTGATTGATTGAGAATCAATTCCAACCACTTCTAACTTGTGGTGTTTGTTGGTGCAAACCAATCACCAATTGAATGTTTGGAAGATTAAAGAATGAAGGAAGATTCATTTCATGAAGCTTGGAAGAAGGATACATTCAGAGGATGTGAAGAATGTACACATATGTACATTAGTATAGTTATAGTTCACTTAGATCTTTGATTAGTCATAGACTTGTATAAATTTCTCTATAAATACCTTGAAAATGTCGAGGCGTGATATGAGAGCATATGAAGAATAGATGAGTGAGCATAGAAGTCAAGAAAGGAGAAGTTAGATGTCATGAGACATGTGAAATGTTAGTTGAGTTTTCCTCTCATCACTCAACTGTATTTTTCTGAGTAATTGAAGAAATATTGCGCCCGATCTTTTCGCGTTTGCTCCGTCTGTGTTTGATCATTTGTGAAATCCTTTTGAGAATATCTAATTTGATAGTTAATGAGTCTTTGACCTGAATTTCAGAGTCTAATTGTAAACAGGCTAGGAGAATTGTGTGTAGGAACATTCATATGTGATGAGTGTTCACAGTTCTCTGAAACAGGCGCAAATTTCGATCTTGATCTTTTGGTCTGTTCTCACTCCACAGTTTAAAGTTTTGTGCAAGCAAGCACTTAATCTTTAAGTTGGAAGGTAAGCTACTCGTGGCTAGAAGCATTTGCTTAAACGGGTTTTATACTCAGAGAATTGAAGTTAAGAAGTTAGGGGTGTCAAATCGACTTCTCAGAAGTACAGATTTGGACATAGGTAACTTGTGAAGTTGATTTCTCCAGTTATACTAAACCTTTTGAAGAATTTTAACTTGGAGGAGGTGCGCAATCTCTAGGCGATACTCCATACAAAATTTCATAGAAAACTTTACATGTTTGATAGGTCAATGAGAAGAAATTGTGCAGCAGACTTTCTGTGTTTTATCTTCTTCACAGAATTTTTCAACTTTTGATAATTTGGAAATTAGATCTCTAATTTGGTAAAGGTTTTGACTTACTCTTGGTATAGAGGTGCTCTAATCACAAGAGTAGGTTGTTCTTTTGGAGATTAATACTCTCCATCAGTGGTATCAGAGCAGGAGACATCAAAATCAAGGAAAGGAGGATCTCGATTGCTGCAGATGAAAGAAGTTCAACATCAGAAGAA
The DNA here is from genome assembly GCA_020310875.1 of Ceratopteris richardii. Classification (NCBI taxonomy): domain Eukaryota; kingdom Viridiplantae; phylum Streptophyta; class Polypodiopsida; order Polypodiales; family Pteridaceae; genus Ceratopteris; species Ceratopteris richardii. The sequence continues at coordinate 110,457,578 of CM035415.1, forward strand.
CTAGAAGGTGAAAGTTTGAAGGCAAAGCTTGAGGAGCAGACCATATGACATCCAGAAGGACAAAAGGAGTCTAATTCGAAGCAAAGGTACATATATCATTTATAAAGCTTGAAGATTTCAATACACAGGTAGAAGAAAGATGGGAGATTCTCTTCAGATAGAGAAATTGGATAGGGAAAACTATCCTGCTTGGGCAATGAGGATGGAAGCTCATCTTATGAGCAAAGATTTAATAGCCTACATTACAGGAGAAGAAGAGAAGCCACAGTTCAGAGATCCTAGTGTTCCAACTAGGGAAGAGTTAGCAGATTTGAAAAATTGGATGAAGAAAGATGCTCAAGCTAGGAGCATTATATATATGGCAGTCAATGATTACTTGTTGCCACATATTCGAGGTCTTGAAAGTGCAACAGATATTTGGAATGCTTTGGAGGAGCATTTCCAAAACACTACAAAGTCAAGGAAGGCATCTCTATGGGCAGAATTTACAACCTTTAAGAAGAAGGCTTCTCAATCCATTTCAGACTATGTGACAAGAATGAAAGATATTGCAGATGCTTTAGGAGCTGTTGATGAAGACATTGAGGAGGATAAATTGGTAAGGAAAATTCTTACAGGATTAAGAGGTGATGACAAATGGAAGCCATTCATTTTGTCTACAGAGTTATCACTTGATCATTTCACTCCTGATTTAAACCAGTTGTTAGGTCATATGCTAACATTTGAGCAGGATGTTAAAGGAGATGGTGACAAGAATGCAGGTCATGCAATGTACTCAAAGTACAAGAAGAAGAATGGCAAAGGAAAGCAACAAACAAATGAAGATGAAGGAACAACTAGTCAAGCCAACTTCCTAAGAGGAAGAGGAGGTGGCAAAGGTAGAGGAAGAGGCAGGAATAACAAAGATGGAGGCAAAGCTTGCTGGATTTGTGGTAAGACAAATCACTTAGCTAATGATTGTTGGCATAATACTCAGAATAATAATGGATACAGTCAAAACTATAATGCAAGAGGAAGAGGTGGCAGAAATCAAAGAGGTAATTTCAGAGGCAGAGGTAGTAGGGGTTACTTTGGAAGAAATGCAGGTAGAGGATTCCAAAGTCAACAATATAACAATACTTACTACAATTATGCTTCAGATCAAAAGGAGGATTCAACATTGATAATGAATGCAACTTGTGAAAGGCAGAGTGAAGATCAAAGAGTCTTCTACATTGACTCAGGGTGTAGCAATCACCTAAGTGGTAATATAGCCTTGATGACTGATTTGGAGAATAAGGTATCTAATCATGTTGTTCAAACAGGTGACAATACAAAGCACAATGTGAAGTCAACTGGATCAGTGAAGGCCAAGGATGGTAGCACCTTATTGAGTAAGGTCTTGTATGTTCCTACAATTCCTAAGAATTTGATAAGTGTAGGACAAATTGTGGAAAAAGGTTATGAAGTAAGGTTCACTAATGATGGAGTATATGTGGAAGACCCTAGTCAAGGGTATAAACAGATTGTTTCAGGGAAGAAAGAAGGAAGATTATTTACATTGAAGATTCAAGGCAATATTGGTCCTGCTATGTTCACATATGGAGGACATAAGATCTCTGAGTTAGATCTTTGGCACAAGAGGCTTGGACATTTCAATGAAAGAGGTATTAAAGACATGATTAACAATGGTTCAGTGCTTGGTTTGCCTAATGTTGCAGGTCAACATATGACATACAGATGTGAGGCATGTCAATTAGGTAAGGCTCATAAGCTTTCCTACTCCAAGCATGGTTTTATGTACTCAGAGAAGCTTGAGTTGGTACACACAGATGTGTGGGGACCATCAAAGGATTACAGTATAAATGGGTCAAGGTATTATGTGATTTATGTGGATGATGCTACTAGATGGATCACTATTTATGTGATCAAAGATAAGTCAGAGGTGTTTAATACATTTAAACACTATCATGTGCAGAAAGGATTACAGGACACAAATTGAAAAGACTAAGGTCAGATGGAGGGGGAGAGTATTTCTCTAATGAGTTCAGTGATTATTTGTGGAATGCAGGTATAAAAAGGGAAGTTACTTGCAGGTACTCTCCTCAACAAAATGGTGTAGCAGAAAGAAGAAATAGAACACTTGTTGAGTTTGCAAGATCCATGATGAAGGAGAAAAATTGCCCTAATTATTTGTGGGCTGAGGCTGTAAATACAGCTGCTTATTTGGTCAATAGATTACCATGTAAAGCCTTGCAGGGTATGAAACCATATGAGGCTTGGTGGGGTAAGAGACCTACCTTGGATCATTGCAGAGTTTTTGGAAGTGTGGCATATGCATATGTGCCATCACAATTAAGACACAAATTGGAGCCTAAAGCTGAAAAATATGTTTTTATTGGTTATGATGATAAGCAGATGGGTTACAAATTGTGGAGTCCATCTACAAAACAATTCATGGTTTCTAAAGATGTTACATTTGATGAGCAAAGTACTTGGTATGCAGGTACAATCAATATCAATACAGGTGATGAGGAAGAAGTGAGCCAAAGGAAAGGTAAATCAAAGGTTCAGATATTTGATGAGCAAGAGAATAATGAAGTGCAGGTTGAAGTGGAAGATACACCAAGATTTGATCCTGAACATGAAGAACCAGAAACCTCAAGAAGTGGAGAACTTAGGAGGTCGACAAGGAACAAATGGCAACCTACAAGGTATAGCTATGATACTTCATTTCTAGCTACCAAAGATTATGCCTACATGATTAAAACAGATGAAGACCCTTCTACATATGAAGAGGCAAAAGGTAAGGAAAAATGGGAGAAAGCTATGCAGGAAGAATATGATGCACTATTGGAAAATCAAACTTGGGATTTGGTTCCTAAACCAAATAGTCAGAAGATCATTGGATGCAAGTGGGTGTACAAGACCAGGAGGTTTGCAGATGGAAGTGTGTCTAGATACAAAGCTAGACTTGTTGTCAAAGGATTTGCTCAGACATATGGTATTGACTATGATGAGACTTATAGTCCTGTGGCAAAGATGACAACCATCAGGACACTTATAGCTATTGCTGCATGCAAAGGTTGGAAGTTATGTCAACTTGATGTGAAAAATGCTTTTTTGAATGGTTATATTTCAGATGATGTGTTCATGGAGCAACCTCAAGGGTTCAGAGATAAAAGATATCCAGATCATGTGTGTAAGCTCAAGAGAGCTTTGTATGGCTTAAAGCAGGCCCCAAGGGCATGGAACTATAGACTTGTAAAGTTCTTGAAAGAACTTGGATTTCAGGTGTCTAAAGCAGATAGTAGCTTGCTTGTCAAAGCAAGTGATAATGGTTTCATATACACGTGCATATATGTTGATGATATAATCCTTACAGGTACAGATGAAGAAGGAATACAAAGACTAAAGAAGCAGACGGAAAAGGAGTTCAAAATAAGTGACTTGGGAGACTTGTCATACTTTTTGGGCATGGAAATTACATATACTCAACATGGAGTATTTGTGACTCAAGAAAGGTATTTGAAGAACTTGTTAATCAAGTTTAAAATGGATGATTGCAGGGTAGCACCTACACCAATGGAGGTGAATCATAAATTGAGTAAGTTTGGAGGTGAAGAATTCAAGGACATGAGACAATATCAGAGTTTGGTTGGTAGTCTTATCTATGCTACTTTAACTAGACCTGATTTATCATATGCAGTAGGGGTTTTGTCTCAATTCATGCATTGCCCTAGGAAAGAGCATTGGATTGCAGGACAAAGAGTGTTGAGGTACATTAAGGGTACACTCAAAGAAGGTTTGTATTATGGGTTCACATCAGATACAAACATCAAGATCTATAGTGATGCAGATTGGGCAGGTAATCCAGATGACAGAAGGTCAACTTATGGATACATGTGTTATGTGGGAGATAAACTTATCTCATGGTGTTCCAAGAAGCAACATACAGTTGCTTTGTCTTCTACAGAAGCTGAATATAAAGGCATGGTTGAAGCTGCAAAGGAAGTGATTTGGCTTAAGACCTTGATGAAGAGTTTTGACATTGTGCATGGGATACCAATTATATATGGAGATAACATGAGTTCATTGTATTTAGCTGCTAATCCTGTTTTTCATGCTAGGACCAAACATATTGAGATTCAGTATCACTTTCTAAGAGAGAAAGTGATGGACAAGGAGATTGAAGTTATACATACTTCAACTAAAGATCAGATAGCTGATATGCTTACAAAGAGCTTGGATGGACCAAAGCTACAGAAGTTTAAAGACATGGCAGGCATAAAGAAGGTATGAGAAATCTCAATTGATGATTGAGGGGGAGCTGTTGGTGCAGACCAATCACCAATTGAATGTTTGGAAGATTAAAGAATGAAGGAAGATTCATTTCATGAAGCTTGGAAGAAGGATACATTCAGAGGATGTGAAGAATGTACACATATGTACATTAGTATAGTTATAGTTCACTTAGATCTTTGATTAGTCATAGACTTGTATAAATTTCTCTATAAATACCTTGAAAATGTCGAGGCGTGATATGAGAGCATATGAAGAATAGATGAGTGAGCATAGAAGTCAAGAAAGGAGAAGTTAGATGTCATGAGACATGTGAAATGTTAGTTGAGTTTTCCTCTCATCACTCAACTGTATTTTTCTGAGTAATTGAAGAAATATTGCGCCCGATCTTTTCGCGTTTGCTCCGTCTGTGTTTGATCATTTGTGAAATCCTTTTGAGAATATCTAAGTTGATAGTTAATGAGTCTTTGACCTGAATTTCAGAGTCTAATTGTAAACAGGCTAGGAGAATTGTGTGTAGGAACATTCATATGTGATGAGTGTTCACAGTTCTCTGAAACAGGCGCAAATTTCGATCTTGATCTTTTGGTCTGTTCTCACTCCACAGTTTAAAGTTTTGTGCAAGCAAGCACTTAATCTTTAAGTTGGAAGGTAAGCTACTCGTGGCTAGAAGCATTTGCTTAAACGGGTTTTATACTCAGAGAATTGAAGTTAAGAAGTTAGGGGTGTCAAATCGACTTCTCAGAAGTACAGATTTGGACATAGGTAAATTGTGAGGTTGATTTCTCAAGTTATACTAAACCTTTTGAAGAATTTTAACTTGGAGGAGTTGCGCAATCTCTAGGCAATACTCCATACAAAATTTCATAGAAAACTTTACATGTTTGATAGGTCAATGAGAACAAATTGTGCAGCAGACTTTCTGTGTTTTATCTTCTTCACATAATTTTTCAACTTTTGATAATTTGGAGATTAGATCTCTAATTTGGTAAAGGTTTTGACTTACTCTTGGTATAGAGGTGCTCTAATCACAAGAGTAGGTTGTTCTTTTGGAGATTAATACTCTCCATCAGTGTTTAGGCCTTTTACTCCTTCCTTTTACAAAGGTAAAAACCTTGAACCTTACAAGAAATGATCATAAGTGATCAACCAATTAATACAAAGAAAATATGTGCACATAAGGCTATTCTTCAAGGCATATCCATAGCATCCAAATAATGGATTTGATGAAAAGCATATCCACCTCAAGCATAATGAGAGCTTGATGTTCCAATAGGAATGTACATTGATTGGACATTAAATATGCATTTTTGAATGGTGACTTACACAAAAAATTATATGTATTTTAGTCTCATGGTTTTGTGTAGAAAAGGCATGAAAACAAAGTGTGTAGGTTGAAGAAAGAATTATATGGGTTTAGCCAAGCACCATGTGCTTGTTATGGAAAGATACATGCCTACTTGATTGCACATGGTTTTGAGAATAGCTCAATTGATAACACCTTATATGTTAAGCATGAAAACGATGCACTTCTAATCATTGTTGTGTATGTTGATTACATGCTTGTCACTGGTTTTAATGAGAAGCATATTGCTGAATTTAAGGCTGATTTGCATGCCTCTTTTGAGATGTCAGATTTGGGGCATTTGCATCATTATTTAGGCATCAAATGTATGCATGTTGATGGAGGAATAGCTTTGTCTCAAACAAAATATATTGACACATTATTGTAGAATTTTGGCCTTGAAAATTGCAAACCTATTGCCACTTCTATGAAAACATTTTTATGGTTGTCTTCATGATGTTGGAGATGCATTTGATGTTCTTCTCAATCAATAGAATGTTGGATGTTTGATTTACTTATGCATAAGTCACCTTGATTTTCATTTTGTTGTCTCTCAGATGAGTAGGTTTATGCATTGCCCATGTGTGAAGCATTGGAAAGCAATTAAATGCATCTTTTGCTACTTTAGTGGTACAAATACTTGTATTGTTTTATCCCAAGGGGAGATCACTATTCTAGATTTACATGCTTTTTTTGACTTGGACTAGGCTAGTTTCTATGACACTTTTGTTTCCACCAGTGCTTTTGCTTCATGCTTAATGGCTCACGCATATCTTGGTTGAGAAAAAAGCAACCTATTATGACCACTTCTAGTTGTGAGGTTGAGGGTGTGGCTCAGATGCCTTTTGCCTTATTTGGGTGTTGTTCAATCTTCTACCACCATGATCTTCACTGATAGTTAGAGTGCATTGGCAATCGCAAGGAACCAGGTGTTATGCTCACACAAAGCACATTGAGGTTCAGTATCATTATGTCATGGGGAGGTGCTTTGTGAGAGAGATCATCTTGGCATATGTGCCCAAATAGGATAACAAAGAGGGAGAACTTTGAAGCTTTCCAGAAAGCTTTGTGCGTACTTCCTTTTGTGAATTGATCTCTTTCCAAATAGCTTGACACTTCTTATACATGTGTGCTAGCTCCTTGTTAATGGCATTGCTCCCAAGGGGGATTTCTTTATATCTTTCAATATTGATGTGTGTGAACACACTTAGGACTAATAGGGAACTTTTTTTCCATCATTAGGAGGTTTATCCCCTAGCTTGTATGTTTGCCTATAACCCTAACTAGTTACTTATCTTTGTGGATTCACTTGGCAATTGATTTGGTGTAATGTTGTGCTCCAAGCTTCTTCTTCTTCCTTGTGTTGTTCGAGTGCTTTTGCAGACCTCAAAATCCAACATGTTCTACATTGGGACCGTAATTACCATTTTGATGACATTGTTAGGGACAAATACTCAAGGAATGAGTGTGTGATTGTAAGAGTAGGTTGAGAAGAGATGTTGGAGGCATTTGGTTAGTAGTTATCTGGTGTTTGTTCATTTTTATCTCTTAAAACACCCTATCTACACTCCTATCACCACCATTCCCCCCCACACCACCCCCTTCCACCTGCTTTGCAAAACATTGCACCTAGGGGCACAACACATCCCTCACTTTATTCATTTGTGTGTGTGTGAGAGAGAGAGAGAGAGCTAGAGTGTGCATGTAATTTTCTGTGATTTTCTTGTAGCTTTAAAGTTGATTTTTTTCTCTAGGAGACATGTATTTTTATTTTGCATAGGTCTAGAGACATTGTTCTTAAATCATCACGATAGGCCATAGAATTGATCATCTTTGGATAAAAAGTAGTGCAGGATGGTCCATATATAAAGAGTACAAACAAAATTGTATAGGAAAAACTCAAAAAGGGAAAATGTTTTAGACCATTTTGATAGATCAAGACCATCATGATGGTCTCAATCTATCACAATAATCTAGATCATCATGACAAAATGATTTATTGCAATACACCAATAGCATGTACCTAAATAGTGATAGATAGTCAATGGCGATACAACTCCCATGTATGATAGTGTTCTTTATCATGATTTTCATCTCTATTGTGATAGTGAGAACCATCATGACTAGACCCCATCATCTCCACTGACATGTGCATCACAACATTCAGTCCGCTATCATAACACTTCACCTCATCTTGATAGATTGGCATGATCGACCCACTTGTCCATTGCAATAGTGTGACCCTATCATGATTGTGCTCTCATAATGATAGCTGAGCCCCATCATGATAGATCCCTCTATCACAACATACTCAACCATTGTGTATAATGAACTATTGCGATAGTCCTAACTATCATCAGAGACACATTTTTAGGTACGTTTTCTCGTGAAAACTTCAATTTTGACTTGAGCTTTGGGTGATTTTATGACCTTCTAGGAATTTTTGGAAACTAACAAACATGTGCACAAGTTACACCTCTTAAATATCCAAATTCATGAAAATTTGATGCTTTGAAGAGATTCCATTATAGTTATCAAGAGCTTGGATGATCCCTATGAAGGTTCCAAAAGCAAGGTTGGAGCCACCTAAATTCCCTTTGTTAATTCTTGCCTAGGTTAAAAGCAGAGCACTAGGGTTATATCTTAGGGATATGTTAGGAATTAAAAGTCATAAGAAACGCTATGGAATTCAAGTGTCAAGCCTGATAAAAATGAATATGAAAACCTAAGGGTACAAATCTTAATTGGATTCAAATGGAAGTTGCAAATGGGTAAGTCTATTCCTAATACTTTTTAACAAAAATACAAGATCATATATAAAGGAGTAATAAGGAGTTCAAGCAAATGAGAACAGGGCATAAACAGGTAGAAACTAATGCAAACCGAAGGGTTACATTCTCTTTGAACTTTCAAAGCACTTGAGGAAAACAACACTTGGGATTTGGTGCCCAAGACTTCATCCATGAAGGTAATAGGCTCAAGATGGGTCTATAAACTCAAGAAGAATTCTGATGGTTCCACTAATAGGTATAAGGCAAGGCTTGTAGCAAAAGGCTTTGCACAAACTCAGGGAATTGATTATGAGGAGACATTCTCTCCTGTGGCAAAGATGCCTACTATTAGGGTTTTGCTTAGTATTGCCTCTTCCAAGAATTGGAAGATACTTCTACTAGATGTAAAGAATGCATTCTTGAATGGTTGGATAACAAAAGAGGTATATATGGCACAACCACCTGGTTTTGAGAGTCAAGTTTATCATGATTATGTGTCTAAACTTAACAAAGCATTGTATGGTCTCAAGCAAGCCCCAAGAGCTTGGAATTTCAAGCTTGTTTCATTCTTGCAGGACAAAGGCTTTCAACCAAGCAAGGCAGATCCTTCATGTTTTATCAAAAAGAGTAATTCTGAGGTCATCTACTTATGTATAATGAAAAAGGCTTCTTCAAAAGTCTGCATATAGGGGCTTGGCAAGAACATAAGCCGTGAATAGAATGCCATAATTGTTAATCTGCTCGGGATAGTCGAAAGATAAAACACGAGTGCTTCCGATCCCTGAGTAATGCCGATGAATTTCAAAAAAGTATATTTGGCATGTTGGAAAACTTTGATAACTGTAAGTAGCATGCTTAGAATCTTATTAGTCATTTTGACTAACAAATTCGGTACAGTGGTGTAGTGGACAATCCAAAATTCCATGGTTTTAACCATGTATTCTTCTGTTGGTAGATAGTTATGTTGTGGACTTGGTAATAGTGGATAGTTGAACCACTGGTTATTTATGCTACCTTGGCACTGTCCTTCCCAAAAATGCGTTCAGGAGAGTCTGCGGGGTACTGGGCAAAAAGATGGATTTACTTGAAGTGCATATGGCGATGATTCCCATTGTACCCGCAGTGTAGGGTTTTCTTCTAGAAGTTTTCTCCTCCATACAGGATCAGCTCTTTCAAATTCCTCTTGAGTGTAGTTGAATGTGTGATTACTGAATTGGAGGTTATTGTCGGGCTCCTTATTTGCCGTGGTCTTTATATATTGTCGTGTTTGCTCTTTAAGGAATCCATATGGTACGTTAAATGGTTTTAATATCTGTTCTAAACTTTTGTTTTCAATCTGAGCTTCCTTCATGACCTTTATGATTTGATCTTCAAATTCTGCAGTAAGCTAGGACACCAGTAGTGCCCTCTCAGTTCGGTTCAGTTCTGCAATATTCCGATGAGTACGTTCAAAGTGAATCTCCATTTCCTCCCTTATCGGCGAATGATGTAAGGGGGAAGAGAGAGGACGTACCTCAATCTCCTTAGTAGCTGTTGTGGAGTCTGGAACTACTGGTGTCCCATCTCTTGCCTTCTGTGCTAGTTGATCTTGTAGTTGCTTTATCATGTCATCTTTGCTTTTGATATCCTCAATAGCCTTCATAATCGTTTCTTTGTGTTTGAGGAGCTCTTGTCCTATGACTTCGAGTTGTTCATTGTCTTCTTTACATTGTGCCATATACCTATTTTCGGCTGTTTTCCACTTTGTCCTTAGAGCTGTGGTATCATCCATATACCTCTTCTCCCATTTCGCAATGATGGCCTACTCCTGCTCGAGCTGATCTTCATACCTAGCTAACTTTTCCTCTAATGCCTTTGTGTCCTTTTCTGGCACGTCCTAAACTTCTATAGGTTGATTACATAGAAGAGCTTTCATCAGCTCCTTGTTTTTGTTCCTTAAGTTCTCTACTTCTTCCATATATATTTTTATTTTTGATTCCAAGATCTTGCTTTTGGCATTCATCCGTGTTTTCTCGGCCTCGCTAGCATCATATTTCTTCAATAACTCCTGTAGTTTTCTTTCAATTTTTCATTTTCTGTCTCTAGTGTTTTACATTGTTGCTTGGCCTCTTGGATTTTGTTCTCTTTATGTGTTATGTTCTCTTGTGCTAGAATCAGTTGGGCTGAAAGGTTCTTACCCATTTCGTGAAGTTGATGCTTTTCCTACATTGCTTTGTCATAGTCAGCATTAGCCTTAAGCATTAATTGTTGCGTCTCCATAGCAGTTTTGATCATATGTTGAACCACTGGCTTGAGCTGATCGACATCTACATTCAACCACATTTTTGGGATGCTTGGAGCTTCCCCTGTTTGTACATCCTTTCCGTGCTCCACATGGATAGTCTCGTTATGTGGTTGTCTAATTTGTAGTTGTACTTCCCATTCTTTGCTTTCTTCTTCTATATTGATAATCTTCGTGGCACTCCCCTGAAATGTAACATCCATATGGGAGGGTTCTACCACAACCCTTATTAGTGTGAAGGGTTCTGACTCTTCCATCGTAGTGTATTTTGGTTCTTCTTTGGGATTCTGGAATGATTTATCTCCTGCAAGCCGTCTCTTGGATTTGAATGTTAGATGTTTCATTTATTTTGATGACATGTACTCTTTCTTGGGATACCTCTTTGCCTACGGTGTCTTGATTGGGGTTGATGGGAGTGTGATTTACCTTCATGCCCTCTTCTTCTGCATTGTAGTTCACTTCATTTAATTCCTCCCATTTCCCATCATCTTTTGACTCACTTCGAATGTTTGTATTCAATAAGGAAGTGTCTGGTTCCTCTTGTGCATCTGAAGATGAGCTTGAATTTACCAACCCTAATTCCTATACCGATGCACCTTGGTTAGCCTCTTTTTTACTTCCATATCTTGGTGGGCTTGCTGGTAATGGTGCCCTTGCACTCGTAGATTTACTTGACCTTCAGTGTATTGATGTGTGTCTTTCAGGGCTCTTGTTAATTCCTCTTCGGTAATTGGTCGGTGCTCTTCAATTCTTATCTTCGGAAGCACATGTGCCCTTTTTGTGGCTGGGACTTCTACTTCAGCTTGCATCATTTATCGTATTCTTTTTGTACCTCTCATTTTAGGTTGGGAGCTCGTTTCTGTCTCCTCGATGATCTTTACCCCTTTTTTCTTTTTCGGGACTATAGCTACCTTTGCGTATTTGCCCATGGCTTTGGATAATGGCATTTCTTGCAGATGCTCTCTAATGCCCAAGGCATGATATATCAATATTGTCAGAGCCACACTGCCGTTGAGGAACTTCTTGTGATTTCATTACTTCTTTGCCTCGAATAACCTCTCTTGAATATAAGGAGTCATATTGATTTGATTCCCAATTTGTTTAATAGCGTGTGATAGCATCTGGACTATGATCTTCTAAGGATCAGTGTATCTATGCATGTTAGGAAAACAAAAGTGCTGACAAATGAGTCTGACTTCTTCTTCAATATCAATGCGATTAATGTCAATAAAGATTCTGGTATTTGCCCCTCGACTTTCTTCCTTTAATATTGTATTGCCATCCTTCTCCCATCCAAATGCTTCTTTGATTAAATCATGTGTAAATTGAATTATGACCCATTCACCTACTACATCCATGACTCGTGCTTCTGGCACCAATGGATCATGTAGTGCTAGCTGTGATGTACTCATAACTTGTGTGCACCTTTGAAAGTCTGGTTTGTAGATTGGTAATTCAAAATATTTGTGAATGCCCGCTTTCTTCATGATGTCAACGGTGGATGGGAGCTCATGTACCACTTTAGAATCTTGGGACATCATCGGGAAGTGATGGTCCGTGTCCATGATCTTGATGGTCACTAGAAATAGGTAGTCCCCAGTTGGTTGATCCTCTCTAAACTAGTGTCCTTTTGCTTTAGTCACGCTCTGTGGAGGGAATTCCATCACCTCCTCATGAATGGTTGCTTTGGAATCTTCGGAGGCCATCTTCACTTGTAATGAAAAGAGCATTAGCTTCTATGGAGGACATGTCTTTTGTGATGTGTGTTGTAGTGACATCTCGTTTGGTGCATCACTCCGTTCCCCTTTGCTCGTATAAGTAAGATCTCTTACCGCATATGTTTTTTATTTTATCCTAAATGGAACAAGAATTAGCATAGCTGAAGCATTTATTTATTTACAAAGTAGGTCCATTCCTAGGAAGTAGAAGCTATGACCTATTCCCCATTGGAGAATCTGCAACACTAATTCTATTTTGCACATTATGTGTCGAATGACTGGCCTCGTAATGTGGCCCTATCATGCATACTTTAGGTGCATTAGAAGCTTCATGTATGCAACAGAAATCTTCTTGGTTCTGGTGTTCCATTCCTTGTTGCTGCTTGGGTTTCCAAATCCATGTCGAAGTTGAGGCATTACGCCTTGTCTTTTGCTCATTTCGCTATGTTGCATGTGTATCTCTTTTCTTTTGGGTTATCGGAGGTGTGGGGTTCCTTCTCTTGAGATATCTACGACGAAGCTCGCTAGTCCTTATGGTACTGTCGTGTTGATATACTGTTTTTGTGCTTTTCTATCTCTTGAATGGCCGCTTGTCTGGACTTCTTGGGAATCCACATTTGTGGTCGTGTTTTTTGAGCTTCAATCAAAGGCCTAGGAAGCCATACTTGCAAGAGTTGTTTTGGTTCTGATTTCGGTGAAGAATAATTCTTGCCCACCTTTGCGTCCTTATAAGCAATGACATGTGTTGATGTTGCGTTCTCTGATTCCTTCACTCGATCCTTGCGAACTTATTTGAAGTTAATGGTTCCTGATTGCGAGTAGTTGATGGTGGATTTCCAGGTTGTTGATCGTTCTTTTGCATGGAATACTTTAGGATTATTATTCTCCTCGTAAGATGAATCTACTTTCTCCTTGGATATATTAGGGTTTGAAATTCCTTCTTCTGTCGGACCTGCTTCTGAGTGATTTGTGTTGGAATCATTTTCTACATGCTCTTCTACGATTTGTTCCGCACTTTTGATGACTCCCAATCTCTGAGAGGGTTTCTCTCCCAATAGACTAAAGATTTCCTTGTGCCCAATTTTGGCGGAAATGTATCCTTGCGCTAGGTGGATGCTCACTTCATTCTCTATGATCCAGTCTTGTCCTAGGATCAAGTTTTCTATTAGATCCTCATCTTTGCACACTAGAACTCGTTGTTCCATAGTTGAATTTCCTAGGTGGAGGGATACTATGGCTTCTCCACTGCATGCTATATGTTGTCCTCCCACACCTATCATATGTGCTTTCATGGGTGTCATAACCATTTGGAGATCCAGGATGATTGTATTTTGTATGCAACTGAGTGCGGCTCCCGAATCTATCAAGGTGTCTATCAGTTGATATTCAGCCATTCCAGTTGCTTGGATAATTCATGTCCTGTCCATTCATACTATTGGGCTACTCTCAAAGTGGGCACTAAAAAATCGATCGGCAAGATAGCGTTCTGTCTGTATACTAGATTGAATGGGGTAGTTCCAATGGTAGTCTTGTAAGCGACTCGGAAGGCCCAAATTGCATGATGCAATTGTTTGTCCCAGTCAAACCTCCCATTATTGACTATCTTTGTCAATACTGTGCATAACTCCTTATTGGAACTTTCCGCTTGACCATTGGCTTGAGGGTGGTATGGGGCTGATTTTTTATGGATCACTAAGAACTCATTCATTAAAGACTCTATCACTTCATTAATGAAATGTGTTCCTCGGTCACTCGCAATCTCAATTGGTAACCCAAATCGAGTGAATATATGCTCAAAAAGAAACTTAGCAGTGGTTTGAGCATCGTTCTTTCTAGTAGCCTTTGCCTCCACCCATTTTGTCAAATAATCTATGGCTACTATGATATATTCGGCATGTGACCCTTTCGCTGGTGGATTAATGGGTCCTATGAAATCTATACCCCATTTGGAAAATGCTCTAGTGCAGACCATAGGTCTCAATGGCATGTCATCTCTCCGAATCGGGTATTTAGCCCTTTGACAGGTCTCGCAACTTTGTACATAGGTGTCCGCATCCATTTGTAGAGTTGGCCACCACAAGCCCGCAAAGAGGATCATTTTTATAGTTCTCTCGGTAGAGAAATGACCTCCTGCCACACCTGCGTGTGCCATCTCTAATATGGGTAAGTATTCTCCTTCGTGCATGCACAACCGTAACTAATTATCTTTTCCCCTCTTGAACAATTTTCTTCCCATGATTACATAATCCTTGCTCATTTCCTCTAGGGATCGCTTCCTTGCCAAGCTGACTCCTTCCTCATGTTTTTGTGTCTTTAGGAATTTCACTAAGGTTTCACTCCATTTGGGTGCTATTGTAGAGAAAGGTAAGAATATGATCCTTTGGGATGGTCTCCTGGCATTCTGCACAATTACTGACATAATCATGGACATCTTTAGGCATATCAGGCCAGTATACTCCTAGTCGCTTTAATTCTCTTAGGGTTCCGTGAATTCCTTTGTGCATCCTCCATTTGTTTACATGAGCTTGTCCAATCAACTTCATTTGTTCCTCTTCCTCAACACATCTAGATAATACACCGTTGGGTTCCTTATGGTACACACTTCCTGCAATAACGTGCAAATTCCTTGACTGCAGAATTTCCTTTTTACTCTCTTTATTGATTGAGTGTTGTGGGCCATGAGTGAGTATCAAAATTAGTTTCTCTGCCCACTCTGGGCACACTTCCAAATTAAACAAGTAAGTGTCTGGCTAATCGTCTGGTACTCCACTTGGTGGTTCTCCATGTGTTAACCTAGAGAGGTGATCTGCTCTTACATGGGTATTTCCCTTTTTCGCTATTACTTCAAAGTCAAACTCCATCAATAGCAGAAACCATCTCACAAGTCTTTCCGTGTTACAAGGCTTATTGACTAGTTGATGATCTATGAAGAACTTGAACTTGTTGGCTAAGAGATAGTGTCTAAATTTTTTCACTGCATAGACCATTCCCAATCCCTCTCGCTCTGTAGTTTTATAGTTCCTTTTAGCTTGATTTAGTTGTCCACTCGCATAGGCAATTGGGTGATCTAACTTTCCTTTGTCTGCCAACTGAGCTAAGATGCATCCTATTGCGTAATTTGAAGCGTCCACATGAATATGAAAAGGCTTGTTCCAATTCGGTGTTTTCAGAATTGGGGCTGTGCTAAGTCACCTTTTTAACTCGTTAAATGCCTTTTCGCATTCTTCAGTCCACGTGAATTGTGTCAGCAGTCCATACAAGGGTTTGGCAATTATGGCGTACATGTGGATAAATCGACGATAGAATCCACAATGTCCCATAAATGCTTGCACTTCTTTTGCATTCTTCGGTCTAGGAAGTTCTAAAATGACCTTAATCTTGTCTTCATCTGTAGATATTCCACTCCTCGACACACTGTGTCTTAAGATCTTCCCTTGTCTTACCATGAAGACACACTTTTCGGGGTTCAAGCAGACTCTATATTGTTGGCATTTATCAAATATCTTCTGCAATTCAGGAATGTGGTCTTGCCTTTGATTTGAATATGTACATAGGTCATCCACATACACTTCCATACTCTTCTTTAGGAATTCTTTGAAAACATGACACATCAATCTTTGGAAAGTAGCAGGTGCATTAGTGAGTCCAAAAGGCATCACTCGGAAAGCATAGACTCTCCATTCAGTCGTGAATGTGGTCTTGTGTTGATACTCAGTAGCAATAACTACTTGGTTGTATCCAGAGAATGCGTCTAAGAAGCTATAGACTTCTTTTCCTGCAACTCTTTCCAATAGGTGATCAGTGATGGGTAATGGTTAGCTATCATGAATCATGGCTGCATTGACCTTTTTCAGGCTAATGCATACTCTGAGTTTTCCGTTCTTCTTAGGCACAAACCACTAGTGGTGATACCCATTTAGTGTGTTCTATTTCATAAATGAATCCAGCTGCTAATAACTTGTCTATTTCTTCTTGTATTTTTGCAGCATAAACCTCATTATAGGTATAAGGGTGTTGTTTAGATGGTTTTGCCTCTGCCGTCATTGGTATTCTATGAGAACAAATAGAGGGTTCCACACCCTTGAGATCCTTATATGTCCAGGCGAATATGTCTCGATATTCCCGGATCAACTGTATCAATTCTTCTTCCTCATCTGTGGACACATCTTTTCCTATGTAGGTACATCGTTCTTCCCCATCTTCTACTGTCACTATGATTTTCTTTGTTTATTCCTTATTGTCGTAAGCTTCTCCTTCTATTGCCTCTCTTTTAGGCATTTGAATAGCTATTTTTCTCTCCTCAACTTCGTACCTTTTGAAATGCTCTGGAACCTCAAAAAGGTCAGGATTTGGTTCGATCTTACTCACACTTTCCTCCTGATTTGGTACTAAGGGGGCTGCTTCTATTGCTAACACTTTGGTCATTTCATGCTTGTCTTCGGTTCAAATGGTTTCTAAGTAATGTTCTTCTGAATCAAACTCTGGTTCCATCTCTATGCTCTCGTATTCTTTTTTCCATTCCTTTTCCAGTATTTCTCCTGCTTCGACTTCTTGAATGATAACCATGTACAAATTTACGTCATAGCCTTCTTCGTCCACACATTCATTCATCATCAGAACTTCTTCATTCACACATACATCCAAGGTTTTTAAGATTTCCATCCATCCATGCAGTTCAAATGTTTCATCAGGGAATATTTGAGGCATGTACATTGGATCTTCTATGGGCCGGTAATTAGGATGTCCTATTGGCCACAAATGCCTTTTATTATCCTCTTTCTTGGCTTCTTTACACATCCATAATTGGGCATCCTCATGCATCCATGATTGATCGCTTGATCCAGCGCTATGAATAGATATATCATCTTCTTCCTTGTGTATAGGATTCCATCATAGTGGGAGTACATCTCCATATGCAAATGTATGCAAGTTTATTTTAGTGGTTGTTGGCAGTAGTCAAGGAACTGAAGGACTCACAAGACAAGGAAGCCTACGAAGGGAGTCGGAGCGAAGAGAAAGCACAAGTAGACACAGTAGTCAAAGAAGATCTGGCAAGTAGGCCATTTAAATTTTTCATGCATCAAAGAGTTGGGCACACAAGAAGAAGGAGCAAGTAGGGAGCTCCAGGAAATGTATGTCAAAATATTAGAAGAAATCCCTACAAAAATAGTGATTTTCATCACTAAAAACCATTGTAAATACCATTTCATATTTTTGTAGCTCCATTCTGTGCAAGCCAAGGAGTCCTTGAGCTTGAGGAGCTTTAGAAGTACCTACCTATCAGTTTTCACATTTTTTAGACTCCGTTTGAACCTCCAAATAGGGCAGAGAAGCTAATTTTTAACTAGGCCGGACACTAGGTCTGGACAAGGCCAAAACCTAGTCAAAAACTATAAATAGAGCTAGAGAGCTCATTTTTGGGGTTAGCTTGTAATAGAATTGAACTTGTAGAGCATTTTGGAAGTAATCTAAAAGAACTCCATTGTCTTTCTCTTTATCTTGCCGTGTGTGCGCATGTGTGTGTATGTGTGTGCATGTTAGTGTGCTTCTCACTCACGCACTTGTGCCTTCACTTGCTCGAGGTCATCATATCATCCTCACGTCTTCCCGGATTGACATTAAAGGAGGTGCTACTCATCACTGAGCTACACCAAATTTTGGCGCCGTTGCCGGGGATCGAGCTTTGAGGACGAGCGTGTGATGGTAAGACGTAGAGTTGAGGCATTGGAGTCATAGGTATTTTCTTCACTTTTATCTATTTTCTTTTGTTTTTCTCATCACCATCATCATCCTCACCATCTCCCACATCCATCTCCATCATCGCGAAAAATTTAAGTTTTTGGTCATATCACCCCACCCATACCATTTCCCTCATTTCACTTGTGAGAGAGAGCGAGAGAGCGATTGTGTGCTTGTGCTTTTCTGTGTTTTTTGAGATTTTCTGCAGGAACCAGCATCCCCAATAGTTGCACCAGCTTCAGCAGGTAAAAAATTTGATTGTGCAGGTCCCGAGGCGTTGACCTCTGTCAATCGCGACCGACAAAAAAATTGACCTTCTTGCAAAACTAAGTGCATAAATGTGATGTATAGGCCTAGAGCTTCATGAATATGTGCTTGAAATTTTAAAATTCCTCAGTTTTCTATCAATCGCAATCGACCTGTCAATCGCGATCGACAAACCACGACGGACACTTGCCGACCGACCTGTCAATCGCGATCGACATGTCAATCGCGACCGACAGAGTCAACGACCGACTGACCACGACCGACAGAACCTACGCGTGACACGTGTCAATCGCGATCGAGCCATCAATCGCGATCGACCCGTCAATCACAACTGACAGCCTCGACGGACTTGTCAATCGCGACTGACCCAGTTAACAAGTGTTTGACCACGACCGACAGACCCTCGCGACGGACCTGTCAATCGCGATCGACCCATCAATCGCGACCGACAGAGTCAACGACCCTTTGACCACGATCGACTGAAAATCCGGTCCACGTGTCAATCGCGATTGACCCATCAATCGCGACTGACAGCCACGACGGACCAGTCAATCACGACCGACACGTCGATCACGACTGACATATCAATCGCGATTGACAAAGCTTTTGATCGCGATTGACGGGCAAATTTGGCCAATTTTTTTAGGGCAAAAATAGTGGTCTAATTTTTGACAAATTGTGGGGAGCCTTTAAGGGTTAGTAGAAGCATTATGAGGCCGATACCCAAAGCATTTTGAGAAGTCCTGTCTGCCTGTCAACCTGTTTTAAATCCTGTTTTAGCCCAAAACCCTGAATTGGCATAACTTTCTCATACGAAATCTGATTGCTATGATTTTTGTTTTGTTGGGAAGCTTGTGGGGAGTACAACCAAAACTTCCACTAGTTACGATAAAATTAATATCAAGATTATTAGATAGGGTAATTTGAAGTTGATCATATCCCAGGGTAGGAAAAATTGAGGGTCCCTTGGGATTGTTTTTCACAAAGGCAAAAGGCAATTTGGTTAGTGAATTACATGCATGAAAGTGATCTGTCTTGTCAATCAAATTTAAGTCTTGAGCTAACTTTGGGACTTTTTTAGGTTCTTTGAGAGCATCAAAGGGTACTCGAAGGAAGAGTAAGTGCAAGCTTGGGAACACGCTTCCTGGGCACACAAGGGCAACCAAGGGAAGAAACTCAAGGTTGGAAATTCTCAACACCCTCTGTCAATCCCTAGCATAGGCTAAGTACGGATAGAGGTTTTGATTAATTAGGGATACGTTAAGAACGACCAAGTCCAAGAACTCTAATCACTCAAGTGCAAGTGTTAGGAGATTACAATTGCGAAACAACCTAAGGGAAAAGAATTTAAATCGAGCGACCACACTCAAAGTACGATAAAACTTAAGTGTTCCTTGCGACGAAGATTAATTGGACAAGAAGTGACACCCTAAGGGCAATTAAAAAAGAACAAGTGACTAATACAAAATAACTCAGCAACGCAAAGTGTACTTGGGAAGATTTGGGATTATTCAATTGGGCTTATGAACCTTAGATCACGACGACACCTAGGGAGAGATACACAAAGTCTTAGATCTTCAGAGGCTAGTGTCAATCATACTGCTAGGTCTTGGACCCAACAGTTGAGCCATCATTCGTACTACCCTAGCTCTGAGACTAGCGAGTCTGAGATGTCCCACGGTATGGAGAGACCTACAGGAAGCTCTGGAGTGCCCTATTTACATAGGGTAGAAGGCCCTTACAAGACACAACTCGAATACCTTAGGACCAATTGATTAGGTGCTAGCATCTATGAGGACGGCCTAGGAAGATCTGTGGTCCAAATCAAAAACCCTGACCAATCCATTGGACTGGAACATCTAGCAGTCAAGTTTGAAAACGGAGCATACTTGGACAAAGAAGGGACCATATATGTAGTCACTAGTCACCCAGACCGGACAGATGAATTTGGGAGTGTGATCCCAGAAACGGACTTAGGTGACCTGGAGCAAGGAAACATGGGTGTAGAACCTAGAACCCCGCGAGGCAAATCTGTTCTCACTAGGATTATCACACCAGAGTGGATTCCCCAAGACAATAAGAGCATAGATTTACTCCTGAACCGAGAAACTGACGAAGCCTTTTGGAGGTATAGATCTGATCAGCCGAATGGGGTAGGAACAATCATGATATATAAATTCAAAGATCCCGATAGCCCAGGCAGAGTGACCTACTTAGATCACGCTTTAGAGAGGGTCTTTGTGGTTACAGAAAATGATAGGCATGCTTACACTTGGAAAGGTGAATTTATTTTCCCCCAACCAAGATCGAATGTGTCCTTTGGTCACCCAGGAGTTGGAACGTCCCAAGCTCATGGAGTTCAAAGAGACAGACATAGAGATAGACCGGAGGTAAGCTTTGCCAACCCACTGGGAAGAGAAAGAACGAGAACGAAAACAAATAGAGTGGAACCTGAGGGACTTACATCCCCAAGGAACCAAAGGAATGCTGATAATTTCCCTCTACCAAGGCCTAGGGAACACACCAGAACCTTGAGACCTACACAACTGGTTAAGTCCATGAAGAACTACTTCGATGGCATAGGAGACCCATATGATCATGTGGCCAAGTTTAGGCAAGTCTTGAGAGCTGAACAAGTTGAGGACCTATTCACGCAATATAATGCCTTTGGTCTAACCCTTAGGAACACAGCCCTTACGTGGTTTCAACCATTGAATGAGAGACAATTCAGGAGCATAGACCAACTCTTAGAGGCTTTTATCACTGAATTCTCTAAGATTGGGATAAGGCATAATACTTCCTCATTGATACACAGCTTCAAGCAGACCCCTCAAGAGACCGTGAGACTTGCAGGAAGAAGATTTAGGCAATATCTTGAGAGATGCCTTGTTCCTGAGTTACCCACACCAGCCAAACAAGTGGCTTTATTCTTGGATGGATTGCTAAGTACCAAATTGAGGTCATATGTGTAGTTGAAGGACCCTAGGACTATAGAAGAGTGTGTACGCATGTGCATCGACATCGAGGATAACCTAGGGGAGGAGTTAGAGCTTTCCAAAAGCTACAAAGATTCAGATAGTGCCTCTAGCCTCTCTTCCTCGCAATCCACATCAATTGAGGAACTCGCGGAGAAAGTAGCTCAAAAACTAGGTGTCACTAGCAAACAAATCCCAAGGTTTTCCCCAGTAAAGAGGTGCTATACCTGCGGTGGTGACCATATGGCGAACGTATGTCCCACCATCATGGCTCAACCCCAACTGAACCCTAGCAGCCAATATTGCACCATAGAACGGAGATACACAAATCACACAGCACAAGACTACCCATACAATAAGCAAGCAGTTAGGCAAACCTACCCTCAGCTCTATCCACAACAGGGAAGATACCAAAACCAGTACCCTCCGTTGCAATATGGTAGACCACAGCAATCCTATCAACAACCCTACCAAAACCAACAAAGGCCTCAACCTGTGTTAGCTCAACAACCTCCAACCCCAGCTAATGTGATTCCTGTAAAGTATGCAGCTGCTGAGGAAAATTTGAGTAGAGCCATAGTCCCAGTGACTCCGTTGCTCTCAGAAAGTGACCCGAGTGATCATAGTTTTGATTCCACTCACATAGATAGTCCACAGGCTTACTATATGCAGTCTCCTGAACATGGTGAATCCTACTATAGTGAAGAACCGAGTGAACCTAGTTGGGAGCCAGAGTATGCAAATCTCATGTACACAAATCCCAACACTAGACCTCAACCTAGGCAGGTAAGACCCCCATTCCCTAGGGGACCATGCTATAGATGTCAAGGAGATCACCTCATTTGTGATTGCCCAATGCCTGTATCTACACAACCACAGTCAGTAACAATACATGGCTTTTGTCAAGATTGTGGAAAGGAGCATCTCTTACGAGGTTGCCCAAAGAATCCCAATAATATGCCAAAAATAACTCCAGTTAACGTTATTGGCTTAGTTGTAGACTCAACAGGAAGTGTCACTTCCACTGCACCAGTGCAAGTGGTCACTAGAGCCCAGGCTTTGCAACAGAACCCAGGAATAGGTCAAGAGAAGAGTGCAGAGGTTAGTGAAACCGAGAGCATATCCAAGAAACGGTCGAGAGCCTGGAGGGATAGCCGAGAGAGAATGAAAAGACAATGGTCTAAAAAGATGAGTGACTCAGAAGAAAGCATAAGAGAAACAAAAGCCAAAATTGTTGAACTCACCTCTCAAACAAACTCTCACATACCACCACCACCCTCATTTCCATCACCATCTAGCCCACCATCTGTCCACCTACCTCAGACCATCCCACCACCCCCTAGAGTAGGATCAGTATTAGTTGACTCCACTCTTGAAGACATAGACATGATGCTTAAGGCATATCAGGCAAGAATCCAAGAAGGGCCAAATGTGACGGATCATGACAAGTGCTACCCTAGAGCTGACCTACAGATAGAAAGAACCAAGCTGTGCGCGAAAATGGTCGCGTTGGCTTAGACCATGTTTGAAGCGAGTCACCTCTTCAACTACTCTGGCTCAGCTAAGACACAATTGCACTTGGATGGACTCCTAGAGAAGTTAGAGAGCATAATTGCAAGATCTGCCAAGGAAGAAAAAAATCAAGGAAGAGATGAGGCAAGTAAAAGAATAAGCATTTCCCCACAGGAAGCTTTTGTGCCCAATTCCATTGAACCAGACACCTCCTCTTCTATGAATAGGTACACACCAGAATTCCTACGAGAGATTCAAGAAGACAAATGGGCTAATGAAAGTGAAGTCCCTCCTCCCATTGAACTTGTGGATGACACACATGATCAATTCCCACAAGATATTCCTTCCATTTATGGAGAGCAAGAGAGTGCACAAAGTCAAGAGAGGATAGACTTCGAGTCTAACTCCCTACATGAATTACCCCATTTCACAGGTCCATGGGAAGCCAAGTCTACTTGTATGAGAGCACCCACGGTCATGGTAAGAAATGAAGACTCAGTCATACCTAGGAATACGGAGGTAGTGAAAAACACTAAGGTGCAGTGCAACCTCACTTTAGAAGAGCTACTCAAATTTAGGCCAGAATTATGGAAACATGTAGCTAACCAAGTGCCAGAAGTAGTGAAACCCCGTTCCCAGGTAGGTTCTCATAGAACAGTGCCAGAAATTCCTCTAGACAAGATAGGAGATATGAGTGAAGGTGAAGAAGGAAACACCTATCTTCCCATTACCCATCAGGGGTACACAACCAAGGCAATTCTAGACTCAGGTGCAAGAGTTGCTATTTCCACCACTTCCCTATGGAAGCGTTGGGGCAAGCCAGCACTCAGGCCCACGAGGATGAAATTGCAGATGGCTGATGGCCACATAGAAAGACCCTTAGGCTTGCTGGAAGGAATAACTCTCACTACATGCGGTGTTGAGTTTGAGCATACTTTCGCCATATGTGATTTCAGCAAGAACCATGCCTATGAGATGATTTTGGGAAGACCATTTATGCGACAGTTGCAAGTGGTCCAGGATTGGGGAACCCATTCCTTGTATTTGCAACACTTAGGTGTTACGACCAAAGTCAATCTCAAGGATTACTCTCATAGAGATGTCCCTCCTATCCAATGGAATCCCATCCATAGAGCCAAAGATGATACTGAGTTTGTGCATTCCATAGGATCAGGATCCTCATGGATGCATGAAGACACCCATTTATGGATGTGCAAAGTAGCAGTAGAAGAAGAGAAGAGAGAAAAAGCCAGAGAGGTAGGTGCGAAGGAAACACATAGATCAATTCAAGACCCAGCCTATGCACCTGTAGTATTTTCGGACGAAGAATTTGAACCTCACGGCCGGGCAGAAATTTTAGCAACAATGGATGTAGCCATCAATGAAGAACAATGGACACCTCACTGTGACGAGGATGGCTATGATATTTCAGTCTTCTCCATAGAGCCCATCATGGGAGAGGCAGTTCTAGAAGAATGTGAACCTAGCCCTGATACATTTGAGGATGCAAGTGACTCCGATCTAGAGTCAATCATTATGGACCGACCTTTTGCATCAGATGAAGAATACTTCTATGAAGTAGAAGCTCATCCTCAGAGACATGGAGAGCTTACAAATGATGTAAGATTAGCCACACAAGTGACCCCTAAGGATGAAGGAAAGAAAAGAAAGAAGAGAGAAGTCACACCAGAAGAGGAAGAATCTTTGTTTGAGGTCCCTGAAAACTTTAAAAAGTATGAGATAGACGATAGAAGAGTCATGGTAAGAATGCCTAAACGCGAGGCACAATCAGGAGAGGCCTACAGTAACAAAGAAACCACCAAGAAAATAGTGGTAGCCATGTAAGAAGGAGAAGAGAGGTGCACTTACATAGGACATGACCTGACGGAAGAAGAAGAGCGCGAGTTGATAGCCTTGCTACGAGAATACAGAGATGTATTCGCTTGGAGTTACAAGGACTTGAAGGGTGTTGACCCAGACATATGCTCACACACAATTCCCATGACCTCAGACACGAAACCCTCTAAGCAAAAGCCATACACATATAATGATAATTATGCTGCCAAGATCAAAGAGGAGATAGATAGACTGGTAGAAGCTGGATTCATCTATGAAATTGAGCACACTGAGTGGGTATCCCCCATTGTAGTGGTGCCCAAGAAGAATGGAAAGCTACGAGTATGCATTAACTTGAAAAAGGTCAATGCAGCCACTATCCGAGATAATTATCCACTTCCTATCACGAAGCATCTACTAGAAAGGGTAGCAGGCAAGGAAGTGTATAGCTTCCTTGATGGATTTTCGGGCTACAATCAAGTCGCCATAGCTCCAGAAGATCAGCATAAGACAGCTTTTGCCACAGAGTGGGGCATATTTGCTTTTCGGGTAATGCCATTTGGGCTTACCAATGCTCCTGCAACCTTCCAAAGGCTGATGTGTCACGTGTTTAAAGAGTTCTTGAGGAAGAATTTGAAGGTCTATGTTGATGATCTCTGTGCTCATTCCAACATTAGACAGACACATATACCAAAACTCAGACAAATCTTTGACAAGTGTAGAGAGTATCAAGTCTGCCTGAACCCAGAAAAGTGTGTTTTCATGGTCAGGCAAGGCAAGATTCTAGGACACATAGTGTCAAAGAATGGCATATCTACCGATGAAGAGAAAGTAAGAGCCATCACCGAGCTACCTAGGCCAAAGAATGTCAAGGAAGTACAAGCTTTCATGGGGCATTGTGGTTATTACCGACGGTTTATACACATGTATGCCATCATAGCAAAGCCTCTGTATGGGTTTTGACCAACTTTGAGTGGACTAATGAGTGTGAGGACTCCTTCAATGAGCTCAAAAGAAGATTGTGTTCAGCACCAATCTTGACCACACCAGATTGGAATAAGCCATTTCATGTTCACGTGGATGCATCCAATTATGCTATTGGATGTGTACTTGCACAACCTACGGGCGAAGGCAATATGGATCTTCCAATTGCCTATGCTAGTAGACAGTTGAATGCGGCTAAATGAAACTATACAACCACTGAACGAGAGGGATTAGGCATGGTATATGCAGTTAAAAAGTTTAGACACTATTTGCTTGCAAATAAGTTTAAATTTTTTACCGATCATCAGGCATTATTGTACTTGGTAAACAAGCCATGCAATACAGGTAGGTTGGTAAGATGGTTCCTCTTGCTAATGGAATACGACTTTGAGGTTGTGGTGAGGAAAGGGAAGACTCACTTGAGAGCAGACCATCTCTCTAGGCTCACATCTGGAGAAGCCCCACAAGGAGTATCAGATGACCTTCTTGATGCTTACTTGTTTAATTTGGAAGTTGTACCTCAGTGGGCTAAGCCATTAGTGCCAGTCTTGACATACGAGCCTAATCACCCAATCATAAACACTCAAGATAAAGAGGTAGTAAAAGCATAGAAGTACCATATCATGGCAGGAAGTATGTACAAACAGACCGATCACGGGATATTGGCGTGTTGTGTGGAAGAGGACGAGTACACAAAATGGTTGCAATTAGCACATGTAGGTGCATTAGAGCAACACTACTCAAAGCAAAGAACTTTGCAGACACTTAGGAGATTCGGAGTGCATTGGCCTACTATGGAAGTTGATGTCCATAAGTTGTGCAAAGAATGCCCGACCTGCTGAACTAAACCACCCGTGGAACATGCCACTCTATATCAAGTGTCCATAGTGCCGGATTGGAGTGAACCACTAGTAGCCTTTCTGAGGACGAAGACATTCCCCCAAGATATGACATTGGTCAGACAAAGAAGTCTAGAACAAGAAGCCCTAGATTACTCACTCATTGGTGATAATCTATACAAGCGTGGTAAAGATGGTTACCTTAGATTATGTGTCCATGAGAGCGAATACCTCAAGATATTGGAAACTGCTCACCAGGGTGTAGCAGGAGGACATTTTGGACCAGATCGGGTGATCAAGGCAATATTATTTGCAGGTCTTTGGTGGCCGACCCTTCACATGGATGCACACACCTATGTGAAGAGGTGTGACATTTGTCAGCGAACTCAGTATCCTATACGCAAAGATGAGATGCCTTTAAAACCTATGATGGGTGGACGTGCATTCTCTAAGTGGGGAATAGACTTTGTAGGTCCTATTAATCCCCCAGCCAAGGGTTCACATGCTGAGTATATCATTGTGGCCACAGACTATTTAACCAAGTGGGTAGAAGTGAAAGCTACCACAAAGAACGATGCTCAAACGACAGCTAAGTTCTTATTCGAGAATGTATTCACGAGATACAGGCTACCTATAGAGCTAGTCAGTGATAGGGGGACTCACTTCTTGAATGAAGTTATAGAAAATCTGCTCCAAGAATTCTTGGTAATACACAAGAAGTCTGCCCCCTATCACCCACAAGCTAATGGCCAGGCTGAGAGCACAAATAAGATCCTATGCAATGTGCTGACTAAATTGGTCAATAATAAACGCTCTGATTGGGACAAACAGCTACACCATGCTGTTTGGGCATACCGAGTGGCCTATAAAACGGTACTCCAAGCCACACCCTTTCAGATGGTATTTGGCCAAAATGCGGTGCTACCTCTGGACTTCTTGATTCCCACATTGAGAGTAGCATAGGAGCATGAGTGGACGGGTCATGAACTCTCTTTGCGAATTTTTTTACCTCGAACGATTAGGTGAAATTAGACTAAGAGCTGCAGCGGGAATATATGCAGCTAAGAAAAGGCAGAAGGCGTACTTTGATGCTCATGTGAAGGATAAAGGATTGAAAGCAGGGGACCTAGTGTTAGTCTACACTTTGAAGCAACATGCGAGAAAACTAGAGAAGAGAGGCTATGGACCTATGATCATAAATAGGATCTCGACTAGTGGAGCAGTCCAATTAGCCACACTCGAAGGCGATATTCTCCCTAGCTACATAAGCGGATGCAGAGTCAAGTTATATCAGGAACCTCTCACTGAGGAAATGCTCAATCGACTCAACACTGCCAAGAAACGTAAAGAAGAGGAAAAACGAGTTCGAGAAGAAGCACAGGCAGAGGCCTTGGAACGCATCCGAAAAATGAAGATGAGAAGACAAGGACGAGATCAGTCAAGGACATACCTTTTTGTTGGAGTTCTATTTTCATGTGCTAATCTGTATAGAATGGAGACGATCGGACTTGAACCGATAACTTCATGCTTGCAAAACATGCGTTCTACCGATTGAACTACGCCCCCGTCCTCGTTTCATGTGCAACACGTATCGTATCATATGGGCAAACAAAAAAAACAAGGCTAGCTAATACGTTCAGTAAACGTTTAAGCTAATACTAACAGTATTAGGCGTATTAGCTAATACGTTCAGTAAACGTAAAAGCGAAAACGTTTACGTTTACTTAAGGCGCGTAGCGAACGAAAACCTTTAGGTGCTAAAGTTTACCTTTAGGTGCTAAAGAAAATGCCGTGTATTAGCTACGCTCCATAAGGCGCTAAAGTTTGTTAGGGAAACGGAAACGGTTTGTTTGTGCTAAAGTTTCCCGTTACGGTATTAGAGCTATGCTAATACCTTTACGGGAAACGTCAACTATCGCTCCTTTACGGTATTAGCTGCTATAGTGTTGTAAACGTCGTTTACTAACGTTTTCGTTTAAGCTAATACGTGTTGTTTTCGGGCTAATACGCTAGTCAATCAACTATTAAGCTAATACGTTAAGTAAACGTTTACAACACAGTAAACGCATACGTTTAAGCGTTTACGTTAGTCAACGTAGAAGCGAAACAAACAGGTATTATGAAAAACAAGATAGACTACCGGAAAAGGTGAAGAGATACGAGAGCAAACAACCCTAACGGAAAAGAGCCGCGTTGGTTGACCGTTGATTCGCCTTTGCCAGCCTTTCCAACCCGAGCTAATCGCTTTTAAGCCAGTTTAGCTTAGCAAAACCTTTAGCGCATTCCCTAACTAACCGGTCAACTTTAGCGCATTCCAAGACAAGACCTTAATGGTCTTCCCTTCGGGTAATGGTCTTCCCTCCTTATTGGGTATTAGCTAAGCGCAAAACCTAATAGGGTATTAGCTAAGCGCTTAGTTTACCTTATGGAGCTAAAGAACGGGAAACATTTTCTTTAGCGCCTTTCTTAGGCTTAAGCTAATACCGGGAATGCGCCGTTCGCTTCGCCCCGTGAAGGCTACAGCGTTTTCTTTAGCGTAAAACCTAACCTAAAGAAAACCGGGGTTTGGGGCTAAAGAAAACAAAACCTAAACGTAGAAGCTAATACCTATTGGGGCGAAGCTACACCATTCAGTCAAGAAGCAAAACCATTCAGTCAAGAAGCAAAACCATTCAGTCAAGAAGCAAAACCATTCAGTCAAGAAGGACCATGTAGAAGGTGCGTAGCAAGCCATGTTGGTCTTGTCTTGTCTTGTCTTGTCTTGTCTTGCTACAGCTCGCTTAACTTTTAGGTTTTGGTTTTCTTTAGCGCATTCCCTTTCTTAGGCAAGTTTCCTATTGGTTTTGCGCTAAAGAAAACAAAACAAGACCATGTAGTAAAGAAGGGAAGCCAATAGGTAAACGCTGTTCCAAGACCAACATGGTCTCTTTAGCTTCACCAACATGGCTCTTTAGCTCAAGACCAACATGGTGTAGCTGTAGCTGTAGCCTACATGGTGTAGCTGTAGCTTCACCTACATGGTGTAGCTGTAGCAAAACCAACATGGTGTAGCTGTAGCAAGACAAGACCATGTTGGTCAAGCTTCTTTACTACATGGTGTAGCTGTAGCCTTTACTTCATGGTAATATTAAGCAAAACCAACATGGTAATATTAAGCAAAACCTTAACGGGCTAAAGTTGACCGCTTCGCCCCTTAAGGTATTAGCTACACCTAAAGGCGAGGGAAGACCATTACCCGGACATTCTGGTCTTGTCTTGCTACAGCGTAAACGCTACAGCGTTTTCTTTAGCCCGATAGGTATAGGTTTCTTTAGCGCAGGAGCTAAAGAAAACCAAAACCGTTACGGGCTTAAGTTTCCCTAAAAGGCTACAGCGTTTTCTCCCGTTAAGGCGCTATGCGAGGTATTAGCTCCAAGTTTAGCTTAGCTTCTAACTTGGTGGACAACCTGCAGGTTACCGGGCGCTGATTCAATGTTGGGTAAGGCGCCAAAAGCGTAAGAAAGAAATTTGATCATCCCAAAACGGCGGTTTTCTTCTTCCGTGAACCATTTTTGAAGGAATGGGGTTTCTTCAATAATGGAGATGCCATAAAGTGCGGATCAATATCCATAATACAAAGATCAAAATAATGATTAAGAAGACCGGAATATCGTGATGCGGGTCAATTATTCCTTACATCATAGATATGGCTGCGTCCTAAAATCCCAATTACCAAGGTTCCGCGGCGTCACGAGGAGCAATTAGAACAAATAGCTACCAAAAAGGGGTTCTCGAAATCACCGGGAAGATCATCTTTTCCATACAGATTGAGACCTTTGGAAAGGCCGAATGGCTACGCTTTTTCATATTCATGGATTATTCAATCCCGGAAAAAGCAAAAATCCCACGTACAAATTACTCGCTACGCGCCTTTAGATCAACAAAAGGCGCGTAGCGAGCGATCATGCCATAAACGCTGCGCGTTCAACTTGCATAGCACCTTTATGTCGCTTTTACGTTTACAACACGTTTAAGCTAATACCTAACCGGTAAACTAACTACGTTTAAGCCGCTTGCATAGCACCTTAAGTAAACGATTAAGCTAATACCGGTAAACGGGTTAGTTTACCGTTTACTTATGGAGCTATGCTAATACCGTTAAGGTATTAGAGCTAAAGTTTCCCTAAAGGTAAACGTAAACGCTTAATCGTTAAGGTAAACGTAAACGCTTTTACGAAAACTAACGTAGAAGCTAATACCTATACCTTTACGGGCTAAAGAAGACCATGTTGGCCCGGAGGTGCGTAGCAAGCCATGTTGGTCTTGCTACAGCGTTTCGCTTAAACGTTTACTTATGGCGCTTAGCTTCGCCCCTTTAAAAAAGGTTTTGCGCGTTCGCCGCTAATACCCTTGAAGGTTAGAAAACGCTTAAGCCATAAGGCTAAAGCTACACGACATATGACTATGCGAACCTAGGATATCATATGGCTATGTGTGAAGTCTCAAGTGTAAGCCCCCATAGAATAGTTGACCGACGCCCTTTTGTAACCTTGGAGATAGGACAAGGAAAGAGTGCAAGGACTACACGGGCCTTGATTGATTCACGTGCAGCCACTAGTTCCGTTAAACTTTCTTACTATCGAGAGTTGAAATTAAATGTCAATCCTATAGAAGCATATCTCATAGGATTGGGAGGTGTGGAAACCCCTTGCATGGGCGAGGTGGAACTTCCCCTCTCCATTCAAGATGTTCTAATGACAGTTAAAGTACTAGTGTGTCAAGATGAGGATCTCACTGAGCCTCTGGTCTTGGGTCAAAACTGGATCTATGACCATGTAGTCAACTTAAACCTAAGAAGTGGACTTCTTCAGGTTTGGGTCAATGAGAAACGCATTACAATTGAGTTAGAAAATGAAGCACTCAAGGAATTAGGCAAGGCACACACTCTTGGTCCTTCCAGGAGTCCAAAGCTATGTGATGCAGAGGAATGATGATCTCAATAAAGAAGTCAAGGACTCAACGGAACTCCCTTCTTTTCCAAAGGCCAGAGGGAGGCAGCAACCAAAGGCAGATCAATTACTGGAGACTACCTATGCGGGAGGCCAAATGAACGTGCGAAGCAGGATGTCTCAACCATTGAAACAAGTGTGGGTGCGAAAAGGCGAGCGTCCTATTGCGGTCAAGCCACAACAACTATCTCAACTTCCTATTAGTAATCAACGACATGATACTAATAAGAAGACTCCCAAAAATTCTTTTGTGAAAGTGAAATCTATCTGGGTACCCAAGAAGTCGATGAAGGCTAGCCCACAATCAAGACAAATTTGGGTGCCTAAGGCTTGCTTGCGGGCTCAACCAGTCACACACAAATCACACCATACACGACAGGGTTCACTCACTCAAAGAGACAATGCCCACTCTCATTCAACACACACAAATGCACATTTACACATTAGCACGGGTGGAATCACTTGCAAATGGGCCCCTATACAGCCTCATTTCCAAGTAGACACCCTCATAAAGCCCTCCAGAGTCTCCACAAAACCAAAACATAAAGTCATTCATTGTGTTTGGCAACCAAAAGTTTGTAATAAACCCCCCGATCCCATTTGTACATTCCTCTCCACCTACTAACTACATCTTTTCACTTAGCTCATAGGATTAATAACACACACAATCATCGAGCACTCACTGATCGACTAACTCATCATTCACCTCATGTTAATGTTGTAATCGGGACAAAAATTGTTCTACCTTGTCCTTTACAATGTTAACGCACGCTTCTATATTCTCACAGAACTAGCAAGCAAGCTGTAACATGGCAGAAACCGGAGGCACCAGCTCCCAGGCAGGGTCTAGCGCCCAGATAGTGGACATCAAAACCCTTCTTCTGGAACCACAACTCACTGAGAGACCTCAAGAACTTAGAGCGGTGCATGTGCTCCCTATTCAGGACCCGCCTCAGGGGCACACTTCTCAAGTGGGGAAGCATGCACATTGGTTCAGTGATGTTGCAGGGCCATTGGGAGACGGCACCTACTTTTGGGAGGTAGAACTTGAGTTCAATGGCAAATGGGGACGATATCATTTCTTCACCTGTGAATTTGAGCAATATCAGAATGCAGAAGTGATGTGATCCGTATGGACCAAAGCGGGCTTGGATGACTATTTCCGGCGACATTTACCTAAGCCAGATTTCCTGCGTTGTTCCTATTTTATCAGTACCATCACCCCTAGCAAGGCCAAGGGAGGCGATAGTACTTTTGTGCTACCTTCATTGATGCCAGGCCATGAACTCAAGAGATTCAAACTGACCCTCAACCTAGTACGAGAAGCATTGAAGATGCAAGGTATGCATATTCCCACTGAGAAGGAAACAATGATTCCAGGAAGGATGAAGCACAAGGATCTCAACAAATTGAAGGACATGGTAGCAATGACACCAACCATCGCTCTCCACCTACGAACAATCATGCAGCACTTCGCTTTCCCCGCCCAAGAACGCTTCACAATGCCACCTAAAAAGATATGGTTTAGCTTGTACTTGGCAGAGACAGAGAATCTCACCATCAATCTGCCACACTGGATCATCGATCAAATCCATCTAGCCCATCAACGATGGAATAAGAAACAGAAGAATGTGCTTCATGGGTGTTGTGCTTTGACAAAAATAATTTACAGGTGCTTAGCGTAAGACGTGCCCATTCAAAGAGCACTAGTATGGTCCAGGGCCCAGAGGAAGGTGTGGATGACATGTTTATTGAATCAATGAACCTGCACGCAGATGTGGTAGGCTTAGATGAGGCTGTTCATGCAGCCATGGCTTATATTCATCGATTTGAGAAACGAGTGCCTACTCGCCCCATGCGATCTGGCAAACAAATCCACATCAATGTATCAGAACCAGGAGGTAACACACAAATAGAAGCACATCAGGCGGAACCACTCTCACCACCCACCTCACCTCTCACTACACAAGTCACCTCACCACCTGGCACTACCACGCCTATTTCTACCATTACCACATTCTTCATGGGAATTCCTCTCTCTCCCGGCATCCAATTCGGAGGAGTTACCATGCCCACTTTCACAACACTCTTCACAAATATCACATCCACCCCACCAACTGTTCCCATCTACACAGTCACACACATGTTCGACACAATGGAAACATCACCAGCCACAGCCCCACTCCCTCCCCCCACGCAGCCTCAATCTCCCATACCCCCTCTACCTACCTCACCACTTGACTCCACAACATTCATAACTCCCTTCCCCTTCCCCATTCCCCCCTGCATCTTCATCTTTCCCTGCATCGTTTAATGTAAATAGTATATTCATGGCATTACATCAATGTGTGTATCAACTTCAGAGTGAGTATCAGGCTCTCGAAGACCGTCATCATCAACTGACTATGAATCACCAACAACTACAGAGACGGCTTACAATTATAGAAGAAGAAAATGCAGACCTCAATCAACGTTACACCACACTCGAGCAAGCTCATCAAACCCTCCTGGAGACACCCCAACCATCACAAGTGCCAGGTGTCAAACAACTCAAAGCTTTACTGGAGGTCTACCAAACAGATAATCTAAGAGTCCGGCGAAATTTGACTCTACTCAGAAAACACATGGCTACAACCCTTGAAGAAAACAAGCGTCTGCAGAAGCAAAACGAAGAAAACCTGGAAGTTGCCATGGAAGGCTCTCCCCACGAGATCAACCCAAAACAATTCAAAGCAGTCCCCTCCGAAACAATGAAGACAATCTTGGAAAGCTATGCCGATCTATTAGAAGCACATGATGATTTGGAAAAGGAACGGGATGCGCTACGCCGCCAGCTCAGGGAATAGGAGGCAAAACCCAAAATCATAGAGACAACCACGACTTCAGAGGAAGTAAAGGCATTAATAGAGCAGGTGGCAGAATTGCAGAAGAAGTTACTGGAATATGAAAGACAGCCCTCTCCAGTTGTAGAACCCGAGCCAGATGAATTGGTACCCATCGAGGTGGATGAATCATATGAGGAACCATATGTTCCTATGCCGATGCCAGGAGGTTAGCAAACCTCAGAAGGAATGGACACCTTGGAAGTCGAAGTACCCGAATGGCTCTAGACACTCGAAAAGACAGCGAAAACCCATGAAGATCGAGTGGCAATCCAAATCCAATCAATGGCCAAATTAGAAGACACCATCATAAAGTCAGAATATTTTCGCAGTATGTCTCATCATAGATGGATAGGCACCAACGACGATCAGTATGTGCCATATTGTGTACTCTTGGCAGATTACAACGCAGAGATTCAACGACGATGTGGCAAGGCTCCAACCTTTGCCACACAATTTGTGCCCGATAATATCCCAGAGAGTGCTAAAAAGGATCCATTCATCAACCCACCTGGAGGATCCATCTTCTTGAGACCTATCCAGAGATGGTTCGTACTTGGACTAACATGCCACTCTTTATTAAATACAATCCCTGTTATGTTCGAGTCTTCCGCAGATGCACTTGGCCCGAATTTACCATTGTTGTAAAGAACGTCAAAGGTTGTGCAAAGTGGTTAAATTATGTCTATCTAGCACCTCCACAAGGACCTCCTACTGTTGCTTACATGATTTCTACACTCCGTCACGGGAGCATTCGCCTACGGAACACCCCTGATGTGATGGCACAGATGTGCATGAAGATCTTCGAATTAATGCTCATCACATTCAGGACATTCAAGAATATCAAGGACCCCCACTTTTCAGGAGTTGGCTTCACTACAGGCAACCAAGATCTGGTATATGACATGAGCACTACCCCCTCAATAAAGGTAGTATATGCCTGGCACGCAAGAATAAAATACCTCCCAGCATGCTTCAAGCAGACCTTCGAGGAGATGTTCATCACAGGGTTCTAGGAATATCACTCAGAAATATTTGTACCCAAGCCCTCACATCTCCTCCAACTATTCGCTGTGGAGAGGACCATCCACTCAGATCAATTGCGGGTGCCCCATCCTGATGTCCCAGGTCCAGTGGATTGGGATGCATTGTTAACAAACCTAGCACGGGGGTTACGATTAGAAGAACACCACCTTGCTTCCGATGTGGTTCAATATTATGTCCAACGCACAGCTAGACAAGGGTCTGTCAGAGACGACAGACGCGAGAGAGGGGGGGTGTTGGCAGTAGTCAAGGAACTGAAGGACTCATAAGACAAGGAAGCCTGCGAAGGGAGTCGGAGCAAAGAGAAAGCACAAGCAGACACAGACCTTTCACCATGGTAAGAATTGTATGCTTCAACAACACTATAACCATGATCAATTAGGAAACCTCTTCGTCGGCATACCCTTGAGCACTTAGCTCAAGACCCAACTTCTTGCACCATTATTCTTCCAATGCATTTCCTAAGTATGCATGCATAGGGCTACATTACAAGGCCGTGCACAAGGCACATTCTTTTTCCAACCCATGCACTAATGCACTTACCCATCAAGCATTATGGGTCACGAGTACTTGGCATGAAAACTAGGGAAATCTTTGACAACCAGAGGACATGAAGGTGACAACAGCAAGAGCAAGGAAGCAATTCACCACCGAAAGCTACTCACAATCAATTGTGATAACCTCTTTTGAGTAGCTCACAATTTCTGAAAGCTCAATAATATTACACTCTCATGCTAGAATCAAGGAAGAAGTATATATAGAGGGACTAAACGTGAAGAATGGGACAAGCAACCCCACTACAAGTGGAAGACAGACTGCTCTGGTGGAAACATAAGGAACTCTCCCTCTCAAAGTACTACATGGAACAACCACTTCAACAAGGGTCTGTCAGGGATGACAGACTCTAGAGGGGGGGTAGTGTTGACAGTCAAGGTTAAGGACAAAGCATTGAATCGCATCAAGGAAGTGGACACACAAGAAGAAGGAGCACGTAGGGAGCTCTAAGAAGCACCTGTCAATTTTTCAAAAGAAGTCCCTAAAAAATAGTGATTTTCATCACAAAAAACCCTTATAAATACCATTTCACATTTTTGCAACTCCATTTTGTTCAAGCCAAAGAGTCCTCGAGCTTGAGGAGTATTAGAAGTACCATCCTACCAATTTTCATAATTTTCCAACTCCGTTTGAGCCCTCAAATAAGCCTTGGAACCTAATTTTTAACTAGGCCAGACACTAGGTCTGGACAGGGCCAAAACCACTCAAAAAACTATAAAAAGAGCTAGAGAGCTCATTTTTGAGGTTAGCTTGTTGTATATTTGAGCTTTTGTAAGAGAGTTCTTTTGTAATCGAAGATCTTCCATTGCTCCACTCTTTGCTCTTACCTTGTGCACGTGTGTGTGTGTGTATGTGTGTGCATGCTTGTGTGCTTTCACTCATGCACTTATGCCATCACTTGCTCATGGTCTTCATACCGGTCCTCATGTCTCCACGGATTGACATTTATGGGGTGAAACTCCTCACGTTGGTACTTGTCATTGTGCTAGAGTGCCACACAATCTTTCCATGTAGTTATAGATGCTAATGGGGTTATATATAGGATCCATTTTAATGCAACATGATCACCCCATTACGTTCGAAAGTACAAAAATTAAACCTTTTAAGAAGAATTATATTATGTACGATAAGGTGCTTTTAGCTATTATGCATGCTTTAAAGATATGGAAACACTACCTTATGGGTTCTGAGGTTTTAATCAAAATAGACCAACAAGCTATTAAGCACTTATTAAATCAACCATTAATTTCTGATAGACATATTAAATGGGATTCTTTTATTAAAAACTTTTTACCTATGATTCAATATCCACTTGACAAAGCTAATATTGTGAAAGATGCTTCTCGTTGTTTCCATCATTGCAAGCCATTCATATTCATTAATTTCATGACATGATTCCCGCTCATGCTTCTAATTTGTACTTTTCACATGCATGGAATGATGTCAATAATTTTGCATCTTCAACTGATGAACATTATTTCATAATGGTTTTTTGTAGTTTCAACAAAAATTATGCATCACTCAGGCTTTTATAAAATTTTAAATGAAGGAAATGCATGAACCACCTTATATGGGACATAGGGGCATACAAAGAACAACATCTACTTGCTGAAAGCAGTGATGTATTCCGTATGTTGGCTGTTGAGGATAAGTTGGATGGTACCAACTACCCGTTATGGGCTTATATCATGAGACATGTGTTGGTTGCAAAAGGACTGTGGAACATTGTGTAGGGTGTCGAAAAATGTCCTATCACACCTGCAACTGTTACAACTACAGGTACTGAAGCTCATGCAGAAGGTGTCGAAGATGATGATATTCTGCATATTCCCGTTTGTGCTGCGGTTTCTGCTGCACCTACTATAGAGCAGATTTGCTGGGATGGCAGAGATGCCCAGGCACATGCATTGATAGCTTTGTCTGTAAAACGTGCCATTATTCCTCACATTCACTCTTGTAGAACACCTAAGGATGCTTGGGATACACTTAGCACATTGTACCAAGCTAGGAATGAGGCTCGTGTTGCTTACCTCTGAAAACAGTTGGAGAGTGAGCACATGAATGAAGGTGATTCTATGGATAGTTTCCTAACGAAGATCAAAGACTTGAAGGAACAATTGATTTCTGCTGATGAGGTTATACCAGATAGCTCACTTGTGCAGACCGTTCTAAATGGTCTTCCTCATTCATATCAGAGTTTTGCTTCTACTATATGTCTATTGCCCTAATGGGCTACTTATCTTTGTACATTCTCTAGTAATACATTCAGTATTGTGTGTTGTATTCCAAGCTTCTTCTTCTTCCTTGTGCAGTTTTCGTGCTTCTGTAGACGTCTATCGCCAACAAAGTCTATAGCATAATGGACTTGCCCACAAGGAGGAGCTAACCCATGGGGAAGTTCTTCTAGAAAAACATCTTGATATTTATTCATTAAAAAATTAAAATTAAGCTTATAAAAACACACAAAAGAGACTAGACATATGGAACTAGTTTTATATTATAAACATCGTAGCATGTAAACTTCTTCTTTATGAGTATTTATTTTGATATATTTTGGTAGTGATGTGTATGAATACATTGGGACTGGCAAGACTCTTTTTTTTTCTCTTTAAAAGGTTTTTTCCCCCGGCTTGTATATACATGTATAACCCTAATGGGTCACTTACCTTTTGTACATTCACTTGTTAATACATTAATTATTGTGTGTTGTGCTCCAAATTTCCTCTTCTTCCTTGTGTTGTTCGCGTGCTTCCTCAAACCTCAAACTCCAACACTTGGTATCAAAGTATGTTGCTACTTCATCTAGGGCATCATGGACATCCCTCCATTCACATTCTTAGAATTGCACAAAAATCGGTCAGCATACTCAGGGTGATTAGGAGTTCAAAACAACTTCACTAATCAAATTTTGGATATGAGAGCGTTTCGTTCTTCAAATGCACTATCACAATGCCTATGTAAGCAATTTCATCCTTCTGTGTCAAACATATATATAGGTTTCACTTCGCCAGTACAAATGATTTGAAGTCTGCTACAGGTTTAGTAGAGCTCAAAGCAAGAGAGAGAGAGAGACAGATAAAAAACACAACTCTCTCTCCCCTCTCTCTCTAATAAAGAACAAAAAAATACATGCATGGAGGTGGATCACTCACATCGACGTAACTTTGGAGCACTCATCACACACGCACAATCGACATCGCCTTTCATCAAATAAAACCGCCACCAAAAAGCTCATGCAAAACAAAATGAAATCTAGATTAGGAAACCCTAAAAACAATAAGGAATGCAGAGAGAGAGAGAGGCTGAAGGAGGGCATCACTTACCAAGATGCAAGAGAGAGAGAGATGTGTGTGTGTGTGTGGAGAGAGAGAGAGAGAGATGTTTGCATGTATGGAGAGAAAGGAGGGTGGATGTGTGCGAGGGGAGAGGCAAGAAGCAAAGTGGGGGAGATTGCAAGTGAGATGGAGGTGCTTTGTGCCCATATTCGAGTGAAAAAACAAAGATATTGGCTTTCGGGTTCAAAACAAGGGACTAGTTAGCTTTCAAATTTCGGGTTATTAAACGAGATGTTGGAATAATCATTGATACAAGCATCGATATATGCATCAAAATAAGCCTCAAAAGAGGCACCTATACAGGCATCAAAATAAGCATCAATATAGGTGCCGATATGTGCCAGAGCATTAGTGACACCTATATCGATGCTTATACTCGGGATAATATTGGTGCATATTTCGACGACTTTACCGATGTCAGGTTTTTTATGTTTTCCCAAGAATCTTTCAATAATCATACTGATGTCAGGGATAATTGCCAATATGGTTAGCATTGGTATGGGGTTCATAAGTTGTAGTGTTTTTCTAACTCTGACTGGGCTAATTGCTATGACACTCATGTGTCCACTAGTGGTTTTTGCTTCATACTTGGTACCTCATGCATATCTTGGTTGAGCAAGAAGCAACCTACTGTGGTCACTTCTAGTTATTGGGTTGACTATAGGGCAACTTTCATA
The DNA here is from genome assembly GCA_020310875.1 of Ceratopteris richardii. Classification (NCBI taxonomy): domain Eukaryota; kingdom Viridiplantae; phylum Streptophyta; class Polypodiopsida; order Polypodiales; family Pteridaceae; genus Ceratopteris; species Ceratopteris richardii. Next base: position 110,497,607 of record CM035415.1, read on the forward strand.
GTGATTGTTGAGTCCTCTACCATCACCATCTTCATTGATTGTCAAAGCACATTGTCAGTTGTGAGCAAGCCTATGTTCCATGCTTGCACAAAGCAAATTGAGGTACATTATCATGATGTTAGGTAGAGCTTCTCTAATGGGGAGATCATTTTGGCATATGTGCCCACACAAGAGAACATTGCAAACATTTTCTCAAAGGTTATGCCTCGTGAGAAGTTTGAAGCTTTCCGCAAAGCTTTGGGCTTATTTTCTTTTGTGGATTGATCTCTTTCCACATAGCTTGGCACTTCCTTATACATAAGTTCCAACTCCTTGTTCATCGCATCACTCCCAGGGGGATTTGTGGATATATTTCAGTAGTGATGTGTGTGAACACACTAGGATCATTGGGGCACTTTTTTCCTTTTAGGGGGTTTTTTCCCTTGTCGTACATATATGCTTATAACTCTAATGGGTTTGTACATTCACTTGGTAATACATTAAGCATTGTGTGTTGTGCTCCAAGCTTATTCTTCTTCCTTGTGTTGTTTGGGTGCTTCCACAAACCTGAAGCTCCAACAATTTACAAGACTTTTTCAATTCCATGCTTGAGATCAAGGGAGTACTCAGCACGTCATGCATCTGTTGAATCAAGTAATCACGTCATGCATCTATTGAATCAAGTAATGGATACCGTTTCTTTCAAATTCCAAGGACTCAAAAGATAACTCCTCATTAGTGACCTTCCTAAACCCTAAAGTCATTCCCTACCGAGAACCACATTAGTACTTTCCATATCAGTGATGGAAATCAAGTTTGTCTTTGTACCCTTGAAACCTAATTTGGAGACCACAATGCATAGTGTCCCAAAATTTTTTATCTTTTCCTTGCATCATGGACACTACATATTGATGTAGAGACTTGAATTGGGGCAACCTTAATCTCTTGAGTAGTGAGTAATCTAGAAAATTATGGGTGGACAAGTCATCTACCATGACTATAGCCCTTACCCCTCTTATGCAGACATGGAGTTTAACTAAGTCATGTGGTCCAAACTGATTTTAGACCCATATAGAATCAAGTAAACAACATGGGTGCATGCAATCTTGGTGTAGAACTTCCACTTTTTTCCAAACTTTAATATTTTCAATGTTTAAAGTTTGGACTTCTTCCTTCTCCTTCCCTTTTTGGTTACGTGTGACTTTCTATTGCAACTTAACAGTACAACTTTTAAAAGTTTTGGATTTAAGAACTTGAAGCAAAGATTTTCATTTTTTGCCTTCTTTCACACTTGAAGATCAAGTCTTGGTTGTGAAAGTTGAGGAGCTTGAATCCGTCCCTCTTGAAAGATCTTACCTTTTTCTTATTTCTTTTAAAGCTTTTATAATCCCCAATAGGATGAAGTGGTTGTGCCCATAGCGTTAGCATGATCTTCATAGATTTGTGCTAACTTTATTGCATCTTCTAGAGTCTTAGGGACACTTCATTGCACTTCATGTTTAATTTGATTATGAAGGCTAGAAATAAATCCCCTTACTTTATGGAAATCATCCAAGTTTTGGAACTATTTCTCTATAATGAGCAATGTATAAGGAGAGGGACATCCTGATTGAAGGACCTTGTCCTACTCTTCCCAATTACATTCATCACATTCTTTGGTAAGAACTATTTTCTAAAGAGCTCTTCAAACTAGTTTCAACTTAAGAATCCTCTGAGATTCCTTCAAGATCATCCACCACTTGTAGGCCTTTCGCCCAAGTGATAAGCTTTTTTCTAGGAATTGGAAGGACTCAAGAGTATTTTTGAGTTTATGTGAGCCTTGCCATTACTTTAGAAAAGTTTTGGTATTTGTCCTCTCCTGAGAACTGAGATGGCTTTAAGTCTTTGATGAAAGAAAGAATCCTAGAACTTAAGGAAGTAGTACGCTGGGATTTATGATCGAATCCTTGGTTTTATTTCCAAGTGATATGTTACTTTGGATTGTTAATGGAATATCCAATCTTTACTCATCGATGGGATCCTTGGTCAAATTGATAAGGATCCCATTTGTGTAGGAAAAGGTTGAGTTGGGTAGAACATATTTAATTTTTTCTCTATTTTTCCTTTCACTTGATTTATAGAAGTGCATAAGATTACCATCTCATTTGGATTTCCTTAACCATAAACATATCGACTTGGATATCGTTCATTTTTGCATCCAAACTCGTAAGCTCTTGGTATATATTAATTTCATGTTTTTCTTGTCTAACCATCTCGTTAAGTCCTGGTGTATATTCTATTTTTCTAGCCCCTTCCCTTAGCATGTAATCTACTTCTTGCCTAGGAACATCTAATAATATATTAATACCATTAAAAGAGTCCACTTCCTTGGATACTTTGGAAAAAGGGAGTAATGAAATAGTTTATCCTAATTTAAAAAGGAAGTTCAAATGTAATGCAAATGGAGTACTTCCTTGACTCTTTATCCAAGCTTCTCTTCTTGTTTAGGCCAGCTTCGGCTTGCTTTGGACGATCCATTACTCCACAAACACATACATGGTTATCATTGATGCACCTCAGGTCTCCGCTTGCAATTCTTCACAAACTTCCACTCTTTCTTGAAAAAAGAGTTGCAAAAAATGATTTTAGGCCTTCTTTAGGACTCCTTCGTGAGAGCTTCTTCTCTTGCAAAAAGTTGAAAGCACTCTTGGAGCATAGTGTGGAAGATGCTCTCTTAATGCCCAAAAAATTGGGTGAAGATGAGTTGAAGAAGTGGTTCAAAAGCTCTTCCCAAAACACCCTTATGCTCTTGGGTTCTCAAGTTTGCATAGGAATGGACTTGGTAGAGAGAGATGTGTAGAGAGTACATGCACGGAAGCAAAATGAAAAGAAGAGTGTACTCACAAAAGAAAAAGTGTGAGAGACTCAAAGTGAGTAGACCAAGAAATGGATAAACTCACATGGATTAGAAATGAGCTTGCCAAGAGCATGGAGTAGGCTCCTCAAGCTTCTAACCAAGTACAAATGGGGGAAGAGTCCCTCCTTATATAGATTTGGAAGGGGCTCTCCAAAGTACATCTCATGTGGGATAATTCCCCTCAAAGGAGGACAACAATAGAAGCAAATGGCAAGGTACCCAAATACAAAGAATATAATATAAAATGGAAATGTAATGGAAATGGAATGGAAATAGAATGATTACAAGATACAAAAGGAGATGCACTCTCATATTCTCAACACACCCTCTGTAGCTTCATTTTGTAGAGTATGGAGGCTGCTAGGATATGAAAGAAAGGTCCACCAAGAATGTAGTAGTAGTAGCACGAGCACCAAATAGGAAAGTCTCCATGTGGAAGTCCATATCCTCCAAGTGGTATCAATCATGCGGGATAGCCAGGTACTCCATAAGATGTCCACCAGATGGATCAAGCAAATGCTCCATAGGTACACCACCAACAAGGTACATGAACTAAACAAGATCTCACTGGACGACATCAACTCCATGCAAGATAGGTACGATGACTCCATGTGGTACATGGGAACCTTCAAATCTTTGACAATATCCACCACAAGATGTGTATCACCAAGAAGTAGGTCCTACAAGAATGAAATATAAAGCACGAAACATAAAACCATAGTTACATGGTAGTACATTTGTATGTTGTAATCCTCCATGGAGTGTACAAAGTCCTGATGTGTGTCGGTAGGACCATGGAAGCCCCCTCTAAACTGAGAAGCTAGACCAGAAAATGATCCAACTGAGGGATGAATCCAAGTAGATACAGGAGTATCCTGTGGTAAATGAAAAGATGTTGGAATCCATGTATGGAAGAATACATGTTCAGAATGTTTTTGTAGATGAGGTAAGTGGACTCTCAAAGATAGGAATGGAAAATGACGAGTCACTGATCCTGGAGTACTGCCCAACTGAAGCTGAGGGGAAATATAAACCTTTGATGGTATGATAGGAGGTGTAGCCATCTGAGGTATAAGCTAAGATTGTGTCTTTGATTCCTCACGCTCCAAAATTGTACCATGACTAGAAAGTCATGTACAAAGAGAGCATGCTCCACATAGTGTGATTATTCAAAACTAGAATGATCCCCCTCTGAAGCAAAAATGGGAGGATAAAAAAGGGGTGAATACTTAGAGTATTCATCAAAAGTGCAGTCTTTGGTTATTATAAATGAGTGACTCTTTGGGTCATAGAGTTTGTATGCCTTCTGTCGCTCATTGTACCTGATGAAAATGTACTGCTTCAGTCGATCATCATCATTAAGAGCGTATGAAGAATGGAATCAAGGAGCAAGAAAGGTAATGTATTGGCTATCTATTAGCATACAAGATAGCATGATTGGGCACATACAGGATGCCAAGACTCCGAAAGAGGCTTGGAATAGTTTGGTCACATTGTATGAGACCAATATAAAGGCATCAAAATTGCAACTCAAGAACCAGCTGCATACATTGGAGAAAAAAATCATGTCGGTAAGTAACTACACCTTGAAAATCAAAAGCATTTGTGAGTCACTTGCATCTATTGGCATGAATGTAGATGATGATGATAAGATGGAAGTATGCCTTCGTGATTTAGGAGCTGCATATAAGCAGTTCAGAACTTCTATACAGACCAAGGAAAATATTCCAAATTCTGCCAATCAAGTATCTATGTTGATTATTGAAAAAAAAGAATCTTGGTGAGGATTCAAACTCCCAAGGAAAGCCTAGTTTTGAGTAGGTATTATACTTTGGAAGAGGAAGAGGTAGAGGTAGAGGCTTCAGAAGCGGAAAAGGACTCAATAACCAAGACCAAGGTCGACAATAGAATCATGCAGGAGGAAGAGGACAGTTTTGAGGCAGGGTGAGCCAAAGAGGTTGCAAAAATTTCCAAAGAAATGATTCAGGTAATGACGGTAAAGGATGTTGGAATTGTAGTAAACTTGGACACTTTGAACGTGATTGTAGGTTGAAGAATCAAAATAACAAAAGGCAGCAAAGCAAGTATGCATCCACAAGTGTAGATGATTCTGAGAAGTTGTTCATGGTTCAACATCACATGATGGATACGATGTTTTTTGGTGTTTTGAAATCGAATGATAATGTCTAGTATGTTGATTCAGGTGCTTCAAATCACATGATCAGTCATGCGGAAGGGTTTAGTACTTTGCAAAAATTACCAGTTCTTGGATATGTTGAAACAAGTGATGACACATCACACCCTATCAAGCATATAGGAAACATAACACTATCTATGGAGGATGGAAAGGTAAAACATATTGCTGATGTGATGCATGTTCCAAATATAACAAAGAATCTAGTTTCTATTGGACAAATGGTTGATCAGGGATTACAAGTCAGGTTCAATACCGATAGTTTATATGTAGAAGAGTACAAACAGAATGGAAGATTGATTGTCAAAGGAAACAAAGTGGGTAGCCTTAAATGTGAAAATTCATGAAATGTATGTAGCCATGTTTGCAAAAGGTGCAGGAGTTATTGCTGATATAGAGATATGGCACAAACGGATTGGACATGCAAACTTGTAGAGGCTAAAATTGATGCAGTCAAAGGAGATTTTCCATGGACTACCAATTTTCAAGGTTGCGGAGATGCAAAAGCTATGTGCAGCATGTCAATTTGGAAAACAATCAAGATCATCATTTCCACATGACAAGCATGTTAGTGAGAATGTGCTAGAAATAGTACATATAAATGTTTGGGGTCCTACAAAGACCACATTTATGGGTGGTTGCAGGTTTTATGTTACTTTCATTGATGACCATACATGAAAAGTCTGGGTATATTTCATGAAAGAGAAGAGTGAGGTGTTCACTCACTTGCAGAATTTTAAAGCTATGGTGGAAAAGCAAACAGGGAAGTATATTCACACATTAAGATCTGATGGAGGAGGTAAATACATGTCAAATGAGTTCAATAATTTTTTAAAAAATCATGGAATTCGGCGTTAGTTTTTGTGCAGGCACACACCACAACAGAATGGCGTTGCTGAATGCAAAAATAGACATATTGTAGAAATAGCAAGATCATTGATGGCTGAGAAGAATATGCCTCACTGTTATTGGGTAGAAGTTGTGCATACGACTGCATACATCATGAACAGAACTCCAACTCTAGTTGTACATCAAGTTGCACCTGAAGAGAAGCTCACACGGAAAAAGCCAAACTTATCACATATGAAATTTTTTGGTTGTATTGCATATGTACATGTTCGAGATGAGTTGAGGATGAAGCTTGATCCAAAAACAAAAAAATGTGTCTTCATTGGATACTCTCTTGAGCAAAAGGGATATAAATGTTATAACCCACTCACACGATGTGGTATTTGATGAAATGCAAGCTTCTATGCGAATGCCAAAGATGGACTTAATGTTGAATCAAATGACAAAGGAAATGCTGAAAAATCAAGTGCAAAATCTCAAGTTCTGAGTGGACTGGATGAATCATTGAGCAATACTTCCAACTCAGATCCATGGAGTGGAAGATTGCATGAAAATTTTAGTCCCTGCACTTTATGGAAATGAAACATGGAAGTTGGTTCCATTTCCACAAGCAAAGAAACCCATAGGCTACAAGTGGGTTTACAAGGTAAAGCACAATGTTGATGGTAGCATAAGCAGGTACAAAGCACGATTGGTAGAAAAGGCTATGCTCAAACATATGGAATTGATTATGGGGAAACATTCAAACCTGTAGCTAAAATGTCTATTGTCAGAATACTTGTTGCATTAGCTATAGCAAAAGGATGGACTTTGCATCAGATGGATGTGAAGAATGCTTTCCTACACAGTGAGTTACAGGAAGAAGTATACATGGGCCAACCACAAGGATATGAAGATTAAAAGCATCCAGAATACGTTTGCAGGTTGCAAAAGCTTTGTATTGGCTGAAGCAAGCTCCTCGTGCATGACATGCAAGGATTGATGATTACTTAACCACCATTGGGTTTTCTATGTGTGATGCAGATCATTCACTATATGCAAGGGTGATGATGGCATCATAATTGTGTCTATTTATGTTGATGACTTGATTGTCGGTGGTGATAATGAAGAAATCATTAAAGTGGTAAAGCAACTTCTTATGCAGGAATTTGACATGAAAGATCTTGGTGTGTTGCGTTATTTCTTGTGCATTGAGTTTATACATACAGAAACAGGTATATGGATGTCACAAAGTCAATATGCCTTGAATATGCTGCAAACGTTGGTATGAGTGATTGCAAGCCAATTTCTATGCCATTAGATCAAAATTTGAAGTTGGATACTACATCGGGTGAAGCATTGGAAAATGCTACTATGTACAGGAAAATTGTGGGAAGCTTGATATATCTCACAATTACAAGGCCTGATCTAAGCTACACTATTGGACTTGAAATTCAATTTATGTAGGTTCCTAGGAAGCCACATTTGGATGCTTTGAGGTGCACTCTACATTATGTGAGTGCTACTTTGGATTATACATTGTTTTATGAAGCTGGTGTAGATTTTCATGTTCACGGATACACCGATGCAGATTGGGCTGGTAGCATTCCAGATAGATGATCTACTAGTGGTTTTCTCTTCTCACTTGGGAGTGTAGCTATTACATGGAGCAGTAAGAAGCAACCCACCATTGCTTTGTCAAGTACAAAGGCTGAGTATAGAGGTGCTGCAATGGTAGCATGTGAGGCATCATGGCTAGAGATGCTACTTGCGGATTTAGGTGTGGAAGTGCAAAAGCCTATCACCATCTATTGTGATAATCTTAGCAACATACAATTAACACGAAACCCTATTTTTCATGCAAGAACAAAGCATATCAAGGTACACTATCACTTCATCAGAGAGAAAGTATTAGTAGGTGATATTGATCTTGTTTATGTGAAAACACATGAGCAGGTTTTGCTGATATTCTCACTAAAGCACTTGGAGCAGAAAAGCTAAAGAATTCTCGAAAGATGCTTGCATTAGAAGACATGGCATTGAGCTTGAGGGGGAGTGTTGAGATATCAAGCTCAACATGTGATGATCCAGGATAACACGTATCACTTTTTCATTTCTTTGACATGTATAGTGGTCACATTGGTATATGTCAGGGACAGTTCATTGAGCTTTATTAGATTTGTAAAGAGATGGATAGGTATATGCTTGAAGATGAAGAGGTGTTGCAAAATCCTTGATCTACACCAGCCAAATGAACTTCAGGAGTATATGGTAGGCCCTTTTAGCTTGCCAATGGATGTATTAGACACCCTATGTACCTTGGAAGATCACTCTCAAAAAGATAGATCAAAACAGATAAGTTGGAGTTAGCTAAGAGGTGAAAAACTTGCTAATTTGGTTCATACACCTGTCCAGTGTTTTGCATAATTCTCTGAGCACAACAGCAATTAGCTTAATTCCTCTTGGGAAAGTTTAGTTAACTTAAAGAGCTAACTTTCAAGATTAATCTCATCAAAAATAATAAACCACACACTGAGAATGAGTTTTAACAAGTGATGACATCATCCTGATTTTCACGGGCTGCTACAGTTTGAGACCAGTGAGCAGCAAAATGAACATAACTCAAAATGTAGGAATGAAATGATTATGAAAATTGTATAGTTATACTAGACAGTAAGCTAAATCCAAAAAGCTTTAAATCATTGAATTTGGATAAGTAACCATTGAGAAATGGCTCTAACAAGATGAGTGAAAAAGTCAGGTACCTGACAGAGAAGTGAAGATGAACAGACACTATTGACTTCAATTGAACATAAATGAAGATTTCAACATCCAAATGAAATGAAACTTTGTGAGCATATAGTAGACTTATAGAGCTAACTTTACCAAGTAAAATCACTGAAAATGATGCACCAAGCTTTGAGAAACAATCTTTGCAATCTGACTGACAAAACTGAGAGATATGGCAGTGAGTAGTACACTTCACAAGAACATGGACATATGAACTCAAATAATCATGAAAATGAAAGTATATTGCTTGTACAATACAATGACTTACTGATACATATGTGTGCCTTGTAATCACACCTTGATATGGCATAAAGCTCAGCTCTTGGAGGTCTTCACATAGGTCTCTCTAACCACGACTAAAACTGCCATCTATTTATAGTTGAGTTTGGGAGGCTAACTTCCCTCAATCACTCTCTAATCAATCAATGATTGATTTGATTCTCTACCTACCACAAATCACAAATTTGTGGCTCCTCTTTCCCTTTTCGATCAAGTGGACTCAACCACTTAAGATTCTTTCACTTTTACATTAAGTAAACTCTTCAAAAGTTACAAGAGGTAGTTCACAATTGAACTTTACATTGTCTTCATTTTAAGGCTTCTTCTATGACTTTGTGGGACTCAGGCCAATACTTAGGCTTGTCATAGACTTGCTCCAACAGCTCCCCCTCAAGCCAAGTATGCTTGAGGTCTTCAATCTTCCAAGATTACTTGTAAACCAATCATAGCCTTGAATTTGCAAAGCTTTGTACCATCCAATGCTTTGGTTAGAATATCTGCACATTGTTGATGAGTGGACACATATGATATTTGAATCTCTTTGCTTAGAACCTTCTCTCTTACATAGTGATAATGAACTTCAATATGTTTAGTCCTTGCATGAAAAATAGGATTAGCAGCCAGATGAATAGAACTCATATTGTCACCAAAAATAGTTGGAGTTCCAAACTCCAATCCAAGATCTTTGAATAATGTCTTCATCCACATAGCTTCCTGAGTAGCTATGGCAAGACCTCTATATTCAGCTTCATTAGAAGAGAGAGCAACTGTGGGTTGCTTCTTGGATGACCATGAAATAAGCTTTGAACCTACAAAGGTAAGATAACCTGAAGTGCTCCTTCTATCTTCCTTGGAGCCAGCCCAATCTGCATCAGAAAATAGCTTCAAACCTAAATCAAATACATAAGGATAATAAAGTCCTTCATTTATGGTTCCTTTGAGATACTTGAGAATCCTTTTGGCAGCATCCATATGTGGTTTCCTTGGTGTGTGCATAAATTGACTTAGCACACTCACACTGTAACATATATCTACTCTTGTCAATGTGGCATAGTTGAGACTACCCACTAGACTTTGATATGATGTGATGTCCTCTATGAGTTCACCTTCATGTGAGCTCAATTTGTGATTGACCTCCATTGGAGTACCTGCAATCTTACAATCTTGCATCTTGAATTTTGCCAACATGTCCTTAATGTACTTTCTTTGAGTGAGAAACAAACCATGATCTTTGTAGATAACTTCCAAACCTAGGAAGTAGGTAAGTGAACCCAAATCACTTATCTTGAACTCTTCTCTCATCTGATCTTTGATCTTCTTCATACCATCTGCATCATTTCCTGTCAATATAATATCATCTACATATACACATAGGTAGATGATCTCTGAATTACTCTTTTTAATAAAGAGTGAAGGATCTGCCTTGCTTGGTTGAAAGCCTTTGTCCTGCAAGAATGAAACAAGTCTGAAATTCCAAGCTCTTGGAGCTTGCTTGAGACCATACAATGTTTTGTTAAGTTTACACACTTAATCAGGATAAACTTGATTCTCAAAACCAGGTGGTTGTGCCATATATACCTCTTCTGTTATCCAACCATTCAAGAATGCATTCTTTACATCTAGTTGAAGTATCTTCCAATTCTTGGAAGAGGCAATACTAAGCAAAACCCTAATAGTAGGCATCTTTGCCACAAGAGAGAAAGTCTCCTCATAATCAATTCCCTGAGTTTGTGCAAAGCCTTTTGCTACAAGCCTTGCCTTATACCTGTTAATGGAACCATCAGAATTCTTCTTGAGTTTATAGAACCATCTTGAGCCTATTACCTTCATGGATGAAGTCTTGGGCACCAAATCCCAAGTGTTGTTTTCCTCAAGTGCTTCAATCTCTTCCTTCATTGCATGCTTCCATTCTGTTTTTGCTTTGGCCTCTTCAAATGATGATGGCTCCTCTTGGTTTATGTCCTGTGCTATGTAGATAGAATGTTTAGTTACTAATGAGGTGTCAAACCCATACCTTTCTGGTTTTTTCTTTTCTCTCATAGATCTTCTTAGGCCATGATGTGATGATTCTGCCTCATGTCCAAGTTCTTGCAATTTTGCTTTACCTTTAGACTTCCATGCTTTGATCTTTTCCATCTGAGATTCTTCATCATCTTCCGAGGTGTCTTGTTCTTCAATCTTTGGTTGTTCTCTACCAAGATTTGGAAAATCTCCTTCAAGATCATATGGTAAATTGACCTTCCTGCATGAATCTTCATACCATGGATTGTTTTCATCAAAAACTAGATATCTGCTTACCAAGAATCCTTTGTTGGTAGGGTTGTATAACCTGTAGCCCTTTTGATTGTTGTCATATCCAATAAATACACACCTTTTTGCCTTTGGATCCATCTTGCCTCTAACATGTGAAGGAACATGAGCAAAAGCAATACATCCAAAAATTTTACAATGATCTAAGCTTGGTCTTCTTCCATTCCAAGCCTCATATGGAGTCATCCCATCAAGGGATTTTGAAGGCAACCTGTTAATCAAGTAAGTGGCTCTAGAAACAGCCTCAGCCCATAAGTAATTAGGTAAATGCTTTTCATTTAACATAGACCTTGCAGCTTCAACAATTGTCCTATTCCTCCTTTTTGCCACTCCATTTTGCTCAGGAGTGTACCTTGTAGTTACCTCTCTTTTGATTCCTCTTTCTTGAAGAAAAGAATCAAACTCATGGGAGAAGTATTCTCCCCCTCCATCTGACCTTAGCCTTTTTAGTGATTTACCTGTTTGGTTCTCCACAAGAGCCAAATATCTTTTGAAACGTGAAAAAACTTCATCTTTGTGTTTCATAAAGAATAGGATAGTCCATCTGCTGCAATCATCAATAAAGGAGACATAATACCTTGATCCAAATATTGAAGCTTCCTTGCTAGGTCCCCATACATCTGTATGAACCAACTCCAAGAGATCTCCATGCATATAACCTTTCTTCATGAATGGTAACCTGTGAGACTTTCCAAATTGACATGCACTACACTTATAAATCATATGTTGTTTTGACAAATTAGGGAGTCCAAGTACACTTTGGTCCCTACAAATTTTCTTTAATGACCTTTCACCAATATGTGCTAACCTTTTGTGCCATACTTCCAATTTTGTGAGTGTCTGACTACCATAATTAAAGAGAGCAATGTTTCTAGTGTCCTGTAATTCAAATGTGAACAATCTACCTATCTTTTCACCTTTTGCAATTTTTCTGAATCCTTGACTTGGATCTTCAACAAATGCTCCTGCCTTTGTGAACCTGACTTGCAACCCTTTCTCTACTATCTGCCCAACACTTATCAAATTCTTTGTAGTGGTAGGGACATAGAGTACCTTACTGAGTAGGTTGATGTTTCCATCAGGTGCTTTGACATTGCCTATTTTCTCCACAGGATGTTTTGTATCATCTCTTGTTTGTACCTCATGCTTATTCCTTGGATCTTCTAAATCTGATAGGAGTGCCACATTTCCTGCCACATGATTTGAACAACCTGAATCTATGTAGAAAACATGCTCATCAGATTTACCTTGTGGCATAGCCATGTTCATGATCAATAATGAATCCTCTTTGTTTGAGTCTTCTGTGTAGTTATTGTAGTCTCTCCTTCCTTTGTAGCCTCCTTGATAGTTTGAATGATTGTAGTTGTTGTAGTTTCCATGGTAGTTGTTGAACCTAACTTCCTCTATTGTATCCTCTACCTCTTTGATTCCTGGAATTCCTAAAGCAATTCTCAGTTGTATGATTAGTTAGTCCACAAATAGAACATGAGTTGGAGTCTTGGGATCTCCCCCTGCCTTGTCTACCTCCTCTTCCTCTACCTTTGTCATGTCTTCCTCTACCTGCATAGTTAGCTTGATATGTACCTGCTTCATCATCCACTTTCTTTGCCTTTCCTTTGTTATCTTTGGACTTTCTTTTATCAGTGTATAAAGCTGAAGATTGATTACCTTTAGAGCTTTCTCCATTTTTGATAAGCTTTGCCTCTTGAGTAAGTAGTTGTCCAATGAGTGTATTGAAATCAGGTACATGCATGTCCATGTACAAATCCATAGTTGTGGTGAATGCTTCCCACTTGTCATCTGCCTTCAAGCCATTGATGACCTGCCTTACAATTTGCTCTTCATCTATTACCTCTCCAATGCTTCCCAACTGATCTGCTATGTCCTTGAGCTTTGTGACAAAATCAATCACATTTTGTTTGGGAGCCTTCTTGAGAGTTGTGAAATCCAGCCATAGTTGATGCTTCCTAGCTTTAGTACATGAAGAGAAGAAGGCTTCAAGTGCATCCCACACTTCTTGAGATGTCTTACAACTTCTAATGTGAGGCAACAAAAAATCTGAGATAGAGCTGAGGAGATAAGACCTTGCAAGTGCATCCTTGGAGCACCATGTGCTCAATCTTTCTTGCTCTTCTTGTGTTGGTTGACTTTTGTTCTTGAAACTTGGCATAACTTCATCTCCAGCCACATAACCATATAAACTTCTACCTTGGAGATAAGCTTCCATTATTAATGACCAAGCTGAGTAGTTACCTCTGTCCAATTTGTTAATTGATGAAGGAAATCCATCTGCCATGTTGTCCAACCTTGCTCTGATACCACTGTGAAGAGATGGATAGGTATATGCTTGAAGATGAAGAGGTGTTGCAAAATCCTTGATCTACACCAGCCAAATGAACTCCAGGAGTATATGGTAGGCCCTTTTAGCTTGCCAATGGATGTATTAGACACCCTATGTACCTTGGAAGATCACTCTCAAAAAGATAGATCAAAACAGATAAGTTGGAGTTAGCTCAGAGGTGAAAAACTTGCTAATTTGGTTCATACACCTGTCCAGCCTTTTGCATAATTCTTTGAGCACAGCAGCAATTAGCTTAATTCCTCTTGGGGAAGTTTAGTTAACTTAAAGAGCTAACTTTCAAGATTAATCTCATCAAAAATAATAAACCACACACTGAGAATGAGTTTTAACAAGTGATGACATCATCCCGATTTTCACGGGCTGCTATAGTTTGAGACTAGTGAGCAGAAAAATGAATATAACTCAAATTGTAGGAATCCAATGATTATTAAAATTTGTATGGTTATACTAGACAGTAAGATGAATTCAACAAGCTTTAAATCATTGAATTTGGATAAGTAACCACTGAGAAATGGCTCTGACAAGATGAGTGAAAAAGTCGCGTACCTGACAGAGAAGTGAAGATGAACAGACACTGTTGACTTCAATTGAACATAAATGAAGATTGCAACATCCAAATGAAATGAAACTTTTTGAGCATATAGTAGACTTATAGAGATAACTTTAACAAGTGAAATCACGGAAAATGATGCACCAAGCTCAGAGAAACAATCTCTGCAATCTGACTGACAAAACTGAGAGATATGGCAGTGAGTAGTACACTTCACAAGAACATGGACATATGAACTCAAATAATCATGAAAATGAAAGTATATTGCTTGTACAATACAATGACTTACTGATACATATGTGTGCCTTGTAATCACACCTTGATATGGCATAAAGCTCAGCTCTTGGAGGTCTTCACATAGGTCTCTCTAACCACGACTAAAACTGCCATCTATTTATAGTTGAGTTTTGGAGGCTAACTTCCCTCAATCACTCTCCAATCAATCAATGATTGATTTGATTCTCTACCTACCACAAATCACAAATTCTTGGCTCCTCTTTCCCTTTTTGATCAAGTGGACTCAACCACTTAAGATTCTTTCACTTTTACATTAAGTAAACTCTTCAAAAGTTACAAGAGGTGGTTCACAAGTGAACTTTACATTGTCTTCATTTTAAGGCTTCTTCTATGATTTTGTGGGACTCAATCCAATACTTAGGCTTTTCATAGACTTGCTCCAACAAGATTTATCTACCGAGAGTGATGGCGCATTTGTTTCTTGCCACCTCACTCATTCGTGGACATTAGGTTTTTCCTTATGTATTGATCTTTATATATTGCACTTGTTGTATTCTTGTTTCTAGGTCATTCTTGTACATTCCTTTTATGTAATAGAAGAAGAAGAACATCATTCTTCCTTGCCTCAATTTGTGTGTGTGCTTCTCCTTGATAGTGAGATTGTGTGTGTGAGCTCTCTTCCTTATCTCGTTCCTCGTGACAGGCATTACTACCAAAGATGCGGAAATAGCTCACACTCGCCTTCTTTTGAAAGTGAGACTCAAATGGTGTTTAGGTCTTCAAGACATTTGAGAACCCTTTGTTCTAAATATGAACTACTATCTATACTGCTTCACCCCAAAATTTTAGTGGAAGTTGCTTTTGACTAAGCATAACTTTGGCCATCTGGATCACACTTTGAATCTTCTATGAGGAAATACCTTGTTGAGTATCTTGCATATGAAAGTCTTCTTGAACTGTTTGTTTCCACTCCTTAAACTTGGAAAGTGCATCCTCTTTATGCTTGAGTGAATAGAACTAGGTATATATAGTGGTCTTTTACTATCAATTAGAAGTAAATTGACCCACATAGTGAAGGTGTATGCATAGGTCCACAAATATCGGCATGGACTAATGTGAAGGGTTTATTTGCAGAAATGGATGTTTCTATAGGCAAAGGAGCAATTGTCTGCTTGACGATTCAATTCCACTTGTGTGATCTTGGGTAAACCCTTGACAAGATGATTGGAAGAGATCTAAGCTAAGCAAGAGGTATGTCCAAATCTACAATGTTATAAGGTAAGACTTGAATCTTTGGCCATAATACTTGAAAGCTTGTAGAGAACTTTGTCTTCATAGCCTTAAGCTATCACTTCATTGGATTCATGGTCGATGACTTGAACTTTGTTATGATTGAATTGCACCATCACGTTGGAATTTGGAATTCACTAAGAGAAGGTTCTTACAAGGTTTGGTACATAAAGAACATTTTTTATTGAATTGGTCTCGCGTTCTGAGTTAGTGACATGAACTTTGCCTTTTCCTTGAATCTCAATGCATTTGTTGTCTCCAAGATAAACTTGACCTTTATGCTCTTCAAACTCATGAAAGTCATCTTTGTCATTGCACATATGCGATGAAGCACCACTATAAAAAATCCATTCCTTCTTGGGAGTGGATGCAACAAGTGCCTTGTGTTCAGTTGTGAGAAAGAGATCTTCACTTGTGTAGTGAGAGTGATGTTTGGTCTTTGAAGTAGACTTAGACTTATCCTTGTTCTTCATCTTGAAGCATTATTTTTTATGTGTCCAAGCTTGCCACAAAAATTGCAATTGAACTTATTCTTGCCTTTTTCTTTTGATTCTTGATCGCCTTTTTGTCATTTAGTCTTGTAGAAGGTGTCTTTAGCCTTCATAGCTACTTCTTGGGTAGCTTGGGTCTTTTGTCGAGAGTCATGAAGAAGCAAAAATCTCCTACCTTCTTCCCAAGTGATTGTTTGATCTCTGTGATATAAAGTGGTTACAAATGTTTCATATGACCTAAGAAGCTTGTTGAGCAATCGTGAGCCATATCTTCACTTGAAATTTGTCATCCACAAAGTGCTAACTTATGTTGATAATATTAAAATTGGGCAATCACTTTTGTGATGGTGTCTTGTGGATGTATAGTGAAATTGTGAAACTCGGCATCTAGAGTATAAATATTAGAAGGCCTTTTATCTTCATAGAGATTTGTGAGAGTATCCCAAGCTTCTTTTGAGGTCTTACATGCAGTGATGTGACCCTTTGTCAATTCATCACATGCGAAGAGAAGTTGGCCTAATGCTCATTTATCCTTTACATTCCATATATTCCAAGCTCCTAAATCGATTTCCTTATCGGGCTCTCGTTCTGTACCTTCAACGACCTTGTACAATAGGTTTGTATAGATATAGGCCCTAATTGTATCATTCCCTAGGTTGTAATTTGCACCATTTAGCCTTTCATCTTTTGGCATGAATATTGGTGTAAAGGAGGGTAAATATAATTGACTTGAGGACATGGCATTTGAAATCGTTGATAATTTTCATCGTTGAAACAAAGTTACCACACTTGCGATAAAACTTGGTTCTCAAAATTGAGTTGGGGTAGGGGTGGGGGGCCTTAGAGTAGCCTTACACTTGCACCACAATTGAAGTAGACACCTTGGAGAGAGGGGCTTAGAATAGCCCTACATTTGCACAAAAATTGAGATGAGTCTACACGAAAGGAGGGCTTAGAGTAGCCCGTTGTACAACAGAGAAAGTCACACTTGGGGGCTTAGAGTAGCCTCCCAAGGCACACACACAACACTCCTTATATTTTGTGTTACAAAGATTATGAGGCACTTAGTGCCAAATGTAATGTCAATGTAGAGTTGGAATCCTTGAGCAAGAACAAAGTAACTCTTGTGAATGGTTCCAAATTGAGCACCAAGATAGGGTTACTTACCCTTGGAAAGTTACAACAATTCCTTTGAGAGAGAGGATTAGAGTTCTTTGGAAATTCAATACAACTTTTTGATGAGAGACTACACTAAGTAGTCGTTAGTTTATAAAGTGCCAAACTAGTGTTGAAGAATGGATCCAAAATAGTTTGAGAAGGGATACGAGTAGTTGCTATGCTCGCTCAAGGTATTATATAGATCACTATGAGCCAAGCGTAATAAGTTGATATGAAAGCAACTTGATAGGAAAGGTATATGTCATGTAGTTAGTCTATAGAGAGTAGAGTGCATGTCATGAATGATTTGTACTCTTCACGTGAAGAATTACTGAAATGAGATAAGCATTTATGCATGGAGCATCCAAGTGAACCGAATAAATTCGAATTTTTTTTAAATGGAGGTTCGGCCGAGGCCTATTCCCCCGGACTTTAACTTTGAAATTGCAACTGTACAAGGAAGGGCATAGTACCCATGGGACCCCCTTATCCCACAAGAACAGGGGTTTACAAGACTGGGTTAAATGGCGATCAACACTACCGCAGGGATAGACAAATGGTGGCACTCAACCACAATGCAACGACTTTCCAGATTACATGTCCCTCTCATGTTGCTGTCAGGGATTGAACCCTCGCCCCCACCTCAAGAGGCAAGAGGCCCAACCACTAGGCCAACGAACTGGGACCGAATAAATTCGAATTTGGAACCTACCATTCCTCATGTCATCAATCCTATTTGTATTTAAAATTTTAAGTCCTATTTTGATGGTGCACTATCTGCCACGTCGAATAGGCGAGAAGAATTGTGATGTAAGTCAATCACATGAGAACTATGCTATTTTGGAAATCGGGAGTATGTGGCAACAGAAGAGTTGCGGGCTGCCAATTATTCCCATAGTTGTTTTGGGGAGATAAAATCTAATGCACATTGACTTCTCTAGGAGTTCTCTATTTGGTGCAAAATGTTCTTTGGCAAGTGTACAAATTAGTTATATCAGTACTGACATCAAACCACTCTGCTCGTGGCACTACTTCCGCCCAAAACTTGCTTGACATCATAGCTTGAGTCTGGCAAAGAAGAAGGATCATACAGAGAAGGCACAGAGCGAACCACTTGTTCTCTCTCTCTCTCTCTCTCTCTCTCTCTCTCTCTCTCTCTCTCTCTCTCTCTCTCTCTCTCTCTCTCTCTCTCTTTGAGACTCGCGCTTCCGCTATCGAGTGTAGCCTTATGCTTGCGATGCTTGCTCCCTACTACTTCTTCATCTTGGGTATCAGAGTCAGAATCAGTTGAACCTTTGTCTAACTCCAATTCTGAATCAGAGTCAGCCTCTGAACTAGAATTAGAATGTCTCTTTTTAGCTCGTCCAAATCTTCTTTCCATGCGTGCAGCTGCTAACATTAATACATCAAAGCCATTCGCAATATCCACACTTGCAACTGCATGTCTAATGGTACTTCGTAATCCTTTTAGAAAATAACCTGCCAACATCTCGTCAGTAGGTCTTTCATTACCTTGCAATCATTCCATTAAGGTTCTGAATTTCTGAGCATAATCTTCCACTAACATGGTTTTTTGCCTAATAGCTCTCAACTTCCGTAACACATCGGAAGGAGTCTTCTCTTTTCTAAATCGTTGCAAAAATGCTATTTTTAATGCATCATATGTAGCAAAATGAGCAATACCATATTGATTGAACCAGCTCATTGCTCGTCCTTCCAACATGGCAGCAAATTGTTGAAGTTTAATGTCATCACCATATATAGCTGGGTATCCATTAGCTGTCCATTTTATCTCAAATTGAGCCACATGGAAATCAGCATCTTCTTTAGAGCCTCCTCTGAAATGAGTTGCTTTGACTTTGGGATTGGGAGGTGGTTGCACCATTGGTTGTGGTTGATGTGTACGCCTAGTTCTTTGACTAGTCACCCCTGAAAGTGGGTCGAACTGAAGTCTTCTTCTTACTCCTACAGTTGCTTCTGTTAGGAATAGCGCTCCAAGTATACCGCCCACTAACCTTACCTCTGCTGCACCTGTTTCTCCCTGTTCCTATTCTATTTTCAGATTAGCTTCTACCTCGGCTTCGTAACAATCGTAAAATTTTGAGGATGACTCCACCTTAGCTGCCTTTGACTGTGCTCTTGTAAAATACACTTTACCAAATTGTTTCCTTCTTTCCTTCATGCATTTCTTGCTTCATTAGCAGCACAGTAGGATCGCCAAATGTGTTGGGATTCGCATTCAACACATCTCTACTTGTTTCTGAACAATCAAACTTTAGCACTGATCTACTTCACACAAAGAATACGCTTCCAATAGATTCCAGATTTAGCATTGTTACAATGTGCCAAAATCTCTCTTCAACGAACATAACTCAAATAGACAAAGATTCCTTCTTGCGCTGAATGTACATGAGTAAATTACTCCATTAGAGTTCTTCTACATCAGGTATTCCATGATGGCAAAGTTCATTAAAACTTTTGACTATAGAGAATACATTACGAAATAGGTAAATATGCCTCTGAAATCAAGATTTCATCATTTCTGTTTCACCATTATCTTGCACCATTAGAAGAATGGAGTCTCTTTCTCTTCTGGCGTTGTTCTCTCTGAGGACACTTCTTTCTTTTTTCTTCTTGGAAAGATTTCTTCTTGCCTCTTCTGGTTTCTTTCGCTCTTCCTCTTGGAGACGCTTCTTCCCCTTCCTAACCCCCCTTCTCGTGAACGAAATACAACTACTCTCTTTATTGCGACATCAATGCCTAACAAAAAATAACTGTCTGTTAAAATTCGAGCAAGAAAATACAAATTCAGCAAATTTTTGACTCACCAACATCCGATTGAGTAATATCTGAGTTAGCAGACTTTCAGAATTCAGATTAACTATTTATCCTCAAGATTCTTCTATCCTCAACAGTTCTCTTACATAGGCACATATGCCAAGCTGATCTCCCCAACAAAGAACCTCTCCCTAACATAATGATAATGCACCTCAATGTGCTTAGTGTGAGCATGGAACACAGGGTTCCTCGCAACTACCAATGCACTTTGACTGTCACTGAAGATGGTGATGGCAGAAAGCTGACCAATAGCCAGATCAACCATAAGGTGTCTGAGCCACACACACTCAATAGTCATTGTGAAAGCTACCCTATACTCACCCTCACAACTGAAAGTGGCCACAATAGGATGCTTCTTGCTCAGCCAAGATATGCATGAGCTACCAAGCATGAAGCAAAAAACCACTAGTGGACACACGAGTGTCATTGCAACCAGCCCACTCAGAGTCAGAAAGAGCATGAAAATATGGTGCTAGTGATCTCCCCTTGAGATAAAACAACCCAAGTAGCTAGGTACCAATCAGGTAGTGAAAGATGCACTTAACGGCCTGCCAATGCTTGACACTTGGGCAATGCATAAACCTGCTCATTTGTGAGACAGCAAATTGAATATCTGGTGGAGTAATGCATAAGTAAATCAAGCATCCAACAGCCTGCTGATAGAGAAAAACATCAAATGTATCTCCAACATCATGAAGACTCAATCGTAAACATGTCTCCATAGGAGTGGCAATAGGTTTACAGTCTTCAAGGCCAAAATGCTACAATAATATGTCAATATATTTCCTTTGCCACAAAGTTATTCCATCATCAACTTGCATAAACTGAATGCCCAAATAATGATGCAAATGCCCCAAATCAGACATCTCAAATGAGGCATGCCAATCAGCCTAGAAATCAGTAATATGCTTCTCATGAGGATGAGTGAGTAGCATCATACACAACACCGATCAGAAGCACATCATTAACACACTCAAAATATAAGGTG
The DNA here is from genome assembly GCA_020310875.1 of Ceratopteris richardii. Classification (NCBI taxonomy): domain Eukaryota; kingdom Viridiplantae; phylum Streptophyta; class Polypodiopsida; order Polypodiales; family Pteridaceae; genus Ceratopteris; species Ceratopteris richardii. Next base: position 110,518,797 of record CM035415.1, read on the forward strand.
CTTTTAGTTGGACTATTTTCAAAACCATGTGCAATCAAATAGGCATGTATCTTTTCATACCAAGCACATGGTGCTTTCTTTAAACCATATAATGCCTTCTTTAACCTACACACCTCATTTTCATTCCCTTTTTGCACAAAGCCACGGGGCTGAAAAACATAAACGTCTTCATGCAAGTCACCATTCAAAAATGTTGTTTTAATGTCCAACTCATGTACATTCCAACCATGATGAGCTGCAATTGCACAGATGCTACAAACAGTAGTCATTCGGCAAGTAGGAGCAAAGGTTTCATCAAAAATCAATGCCTCTTTCTTGCACATAACCCTTTGCAACAAGCCTAGCCTTATAGCTATCAATTGTTCCATCAGGCTTACACTTCAGCTTGTATACCCACTTAGTGCTAATGGCCTTCTTGCCAGGAGGTAAGTCACATAAAGACCAAGTACCATTTTTTATGATACCATCATATTCAGATTGCGTTGCAACCATCCAACGTTCAGAATTTTGTGCTTCATCAAACAAAACAGGTTCAAACTCATCACAGAGACTAGAGGTAGCCATAACATAGCAATCTGATGCAAAAGAGGCACTATGAGAGCCTAAATGAGTACGATATGACAGAGGTGCATCTAATTTGCTATCATGCAAAGTCTGTACCAACCATTTTGGCATAGTTTTTGTTTGCTCAATATCAGCTCTCTCATCATCAAGTGCATCATGAAAATCTGTAACAGAAATGGAATGATTTGCATCATCACATGAAACCTACAAAGGCTGAGAAGTATCCTCATTAGGACTAGCACTAGACTATCCATCTATAAAAAGAGGTAGCAAAGTATCATACATGTCTTTGGAGCTAATCGATGTCTCCTTAGTACATGAAAGTAATGGCTGAATAGCATCTTTCACAAAAAACATCACAGCTAACCAGAATCCGTTTAGTCTATGGATGATACAGAGGATAGCCTTTGCTTTCAAAACTGTACCCAACAAAAATACATTTTACTCCTTTATCATCCAATTTTATGCGATGTTGTTCAGGCACTAATGCATATGCAAGACAACCAAAAACATGCAGATGAGCAACAGATGGCTTGCGGCCATGCAAAGCCTCATATGGAGGTATAGACTACAACGCTTTAGTGGAACACCTATCAAGTACATATGTTGCACACATAATTGCATCAAGCTAGAAACTATGTGGTAAGGCCTAACTCTTGACCATACACCTCGCCATTTCCATGAGTGACTTGTTCTTCCGTTCAGCACCTCCATTCTGTTGAGGTGTATATGGCACTGTACATTGATGTTTTATCCCACATTCAACGAGAAATGCATTAAAGTCAAAAGACATATATTCCCCCCCTCGATCAAAATAGAGGGTGCCCATTTTACATGCTGATAGATTTTCAGTCAAAACCAAAAACTATTTGAATCACATAAACACTTCCGACTTTGCTTTGAGCGGATATACCCATGCATGCCTGAAAAATCATCAATGAAAGTCACAAAGTAAAGATAGTTTCCAAAAGAAGGTGTCTGCATAGGACCATAAACATCACTATGTACAAGTTGCAATTTCTGAGTAGCCCGAACTGAACCATCTTTTGGAAAGGAGGAATGCTGCATTTTGCCCAAAATAATTCCTTGACAAACATGTTTTCCGGGTGCCTCAAGTTTGGGCAAAGAGGACACCATTTTCAGATTTTTGCATGCATAGCAAACTAACAAAATTCAGTTGACCAAAGCGTGCATGCCAAAGCTTTGCATTTGACATAGCCTGAGAATCATGTACTTCACATGCTAAATCATTCAAAGATTTTTCATAATCTATGAGCTTATACAACCCACGAGATAAAATTCCAGAAGCAATAATGACATCGCCATTTGACAAGGCATGAAGTGTACATCTGTCATCAACAAATTTCATAACAAAGCCAATCTTGGCTAATGCAAAAACTGATAACATATTTTTCTTGATCCCTGGCACAAATAAAGCATCTGACAAAGTGAAAGAACTACAATCCGCAGTAGTCAAAATGATCTTAACAACTCCCATAATAGGATAAGAGAAGTTATTGGCGCATGTAACAGTATTTCCTGTAGGGGTAGTCTGGAGTGAAGAGAAGAAATTGCAGTGCAAGGTAATATGTTTGGTCGCCCCACTATCAAAGTACCAAACATTTGAGTCTACTGCAGACATGCATTGCTCATGAGAAGATGGGTCAAAACTGCAAACAATAGTAAACGCCCGTTCTTCTTCCTGCACAAGATTAGCAGACTTTGTTTTTGGTGTAGAGGCCTTTGCAAGAACCATTATGGCCTCGTTCTTCTTTGCCTCTTTAGCAGCTAGTTTTGGACAGCTCTTAATGACATGATCATTTGCTTTATAGTATTTGCAAAACAATTTCTACTTTTTTGATTTCTTCTCATCTTTGTCTTCCTTCTCCGAATGTGCAGCATTTGCATATTTCTGCTTATGAGTAGAAGAGCTCTGTTTTCCTTTATCCTTCTGACTAGCAAGGAAAGCTTGATCTGCAACATGCATAATAGACATGTTCTACCTAGACTCTTCTTCTTGCAACAAAACAAAAACTAACTCTTCAAATGTTAAGGCATTTGGATTGTCTTTCATCACCAAACGAAGAGTAGAAGCAAAACTCTGATATGAGTCCGGAAGACCATTCAGAACACTCTAAATTTTCCATAGAATCACCTTCATTCATGTGCTCAGTCTCCAACTATTTTTGGAGGTAAGCAACACGAGCCGCATTCGTAGCCTGGTACAATGTGGTAAGTGTATCCGAAGCATCCTTAACTATTCTGCAAGAGCAAATATGGGGAATAATGGCACGTTTGACAAACAAAGCTATCAATGCATGTGCTCGAGCATCTCTGCCATCCCAATGAATTTGCTCTACTGTAGGTGCAACAAAAACAACACCATGAATAGGAATCTGTAGAATATTACCATCTTCGACACCATCTGCATCAGCTTCAGTACCTGTATTTGTTGTACCTGTATTTGTAGTACTTGTATTTGTAGTACCTGTATTCATAGGTGTAATAGGATGCCTTTCAACACCCTACACAATATTCTATAGTCCTTTTGCGACCAATACATGATGCATCATATAAGCCCACAATGGGTAATTCGTACCATCCAACTTATCCTCAACAGCCAACATATGAAATACATTACTACTTTCAGCCATGGCCATTGACTAAAATACCCTGATGCTGAAAAATGATTGTATCTGAAAAAGTTGAACAGAACTACCCTGATGAGTTCTGCTAAACCTGTAGCAGACTTTGAGACTCTTATACTAGCGAACCAAAACTGGTATATTTTTTTGACACACAAAAGTAAAATAGCATGCACAAGTGTTGCTATGGTGCGTTTGGAGGCCAAAACGAGCTTAGATTGCTATTTTGAACCACACCTCGAAGCTATTTTGATCTCTGAAACACCCTGAGTATGCTCACCAAATTTTGTGCGATTATGAGACTACAACTAGAGAGGTGTCGACGACGCCCTAGATGAAGCGACGACCTACTCTGATACCAATTGTTGGAGTTAGACGTCATTGGAAGCATGCAAACAACACAAGGAAGAAGAAGAAGCTTGGAGCACAACACACAATATTGAATGTATTACCACTAGAATGTACAAAAAGAAGTAGCACTTTAGGAAAATAGGCATATATACAAGCCGGGGGAAAAAAACCTCCTAAAGAGGGAAAAAAGTGCCATGATGGTCCTAGAGTGTTCATACACATCACTACCTAAATACATCAATAGTTTGAACACAATCAAAGCATACTTCTTAGTCCTCTTTTCTTCCAAACTAATTGAACAACTTATCTAATATCTTTGAGTTCAAGCTACTACTAACTCATGGTTAATAAGAAGAGAATCATTGTTTGACTTGTTGCTTACCTCCTTGGCCTAGCTAATCAGGTATGCCATGGGTTTTATAGAACTTAAGAATTCGTAAAGAGGAATATAAACATAAGGTTATCTATCCATGTTACAAAATTGTTGGCTTTTGAATTAAGCCAACAAAAAAGCGTAAAAAAGGATAATGGTTATTAAGCCCACTAGCAATAATATACCATTGAAATTTTATGTTTTTGACTTTGAATCAAGAATTCATTTATGTCTTAAGCCTTAATAAACTTGTTCTACCTCTCATCCTATAAACCCATGAATATGCCAAATCCATTCATTGATTTGCATACATGATGCATTCCAAATACATATACATCTTCACTATAAGAAACTCATCATGCACAAGGCTCAAAGATTAAGTCCCTCCTTAAAGCATGCGCTGAATTCCATCTTGGAATTTCATTTTATGCATAAATATACATTCATCATATGTTCACTTTTTCCATTCGTGTTTATGCTACTATAATGAACATTATATGTTCAATCTCTAATCATTTTTGTGAGGTGAGTCCATTCCATGCTAGTGAAAAACATTTTGGTATTCATATTACCTAAGTGCGTTACTTAAATGATTTAATTTATGCACCAATCTATGTGAAATTGGATTTTGGAAATAACACTTACCTCCATCATAGCTATGCCCATTGTTTGTATCCTTGCATGGCGATTTTTATCCATCCATTGACTTCTTATGTTGCAAGCTTGGCACATTCTGTCTTTCCCATTTCCAATGTCCTTCCATGGACATCTTCATACTCACTCATAAGACAAAAAATGCATCTATTCTTATCCTAATCCTAGGAATGCTCAAATGCACATTAACGTATAAAACTCCTTTACGCTTTCCATTTCACCTATAAGATGGTTTTTGTGCATATTCAATGCATGCCGATACTTTAATGGATACTTTCCCAAATCCATATTGATAAAGGTGCTCCATGGACTATAAGTCATTCATACTTTAATGGATACTTTCCCAAATCCATGATGATTAAAGTGCTCCATGGGCAATAAGTCATTCATCCTTTGCCTCGCATGATGAATTCAGAGATATGCAAAGGAAAGAAGAAGTACTTTAATGGATGATTGAAGACTTCCTTTTGTTGAGATCGGAAGTGAGGATGCCACATCCTTCCTTTCAAGCTCCTTACTTCTTTCTTCTCTTCATCACGTAGGGCATTGCTTCATTGTCGTGCTTCAAGAGAGCAAATCCTTGCATCCACTTTCTCTTTTTCTCTGAAAAGATCTATATTCGCGGTGTATGCAATATGCTCAAACATTTGCATATATCAGATATACAAAGAGAAACACAAGTTCCAGCACCCACTCCATAGAAAAGACTTGAAATGAAAAGGGAGGACTTGGACTATGAGAATGGTTGAGAGAAGCAATTATATTCTCATATGCAAAGAAAATTTGTGCTTAACAGCTACAAAAGCAAGAAAGGTGCCTTGTTTCTTCCATGAAAAAAGGGGATATGAGGAGAAAGCCTCATGATTGTTGTGGTGCTCTATCCGTGTTTAGATATAGGCCACATGGGCACTTGAGAGCTTCCCATGGGCTGGTAAAGGGTGCCCCATTGGAGCTAGGGCCCCTCCCTCTGGGAAGATCACACATCAATTCTTTTACATATACAAAGGGTGTCAATGCACTTTAGACCGGATCTGAAGACCTTGCAGAATGCACCAAATGAGTTTCAAAGTTCATGTGAATATTCCTATCCAAAAATTTAACGCAGAGCGGTGGAAGTAGGACAAGCTTTGAATACCAATGGTTTTACAACATGTCTAAGGGAATAAACTACCTAAGATATCTAACAAGGCCGCCATCTAGAAGAGAGATCACATATCCACCCATCCAACTCCACCCATATATATATATACCTCTAGGTTAAAGGGGTGCATGCACTTAGGCTCATCCAAGTGTCTAGCCAAAATGTCCTCATGTGGACACTTTCCAAAGGACCTTCACATGCCTTCTAATTCCTCAAAAGCTATGACATGCTTTCTAATTCAAATGAGGAGCTCATATGAATAAATACTTCAAGGGTCTAGATCAAGGGTTCGACGTGAATGTTCAAGCATATTGCAATTGCACATCAAGGTTTAAACCAATGCTACTATACATCATACTCTAAGATTTAGAATCCATATATTTTAGCCTTCCAAATCCATGATTCATACAACAATAACCATTTAGATTTTCACATAAAAAATAATGATAATAACCTACACCATCCATCACTCTAGTACAATGGTGAGTACCAACGTGAGGAGTTTCACCTCGTAATTGTCCATCCGCTGAGACGGTAGGCCAATATGAAGATCAAGAGTGAGTGAAGTGCATGAAGGTGATGGTGAGAAACACAAATGTATACACCCACATACACACACACACACAAGGAAAGTGGTGATGGAGATCAATGGAAGCCAAGAAAGGAACTCATATTCATCACAAACTAGTGACAATAGCCCTACTAGCCCAAAAGTTACCAGTTTCAAAAGTTCTCAAAATGAGCTCTATAGCTCTATTTAAAGTTTTTGACTAGTTTTGACCAATTTCACATCTAGTGATCGGCATAGTTAAAAAATAGGTTCTACATTTAATTTGAGGTACCTAACAGCTTCCAAAAATTATGAAGATTGGTATGAGCTACCTACTTAGACTCCTCAAGCTCGAGGACTCCTCATCTTGCACAAAATGGAGTTGTACATGCGGTAATTGGATGTATGTACATATATTACATTGTTTTAGTGATAAAAAACACTTTTTGCATTATGAAATGATTGTTTTTAATAAGAAGGTAGGCATCGATGCTTGAATACCACTTATTAGCTCCTCCCTGGCCCTATGTGATTCCTCTGCATCTGTGATGGGATCCTGTACTTGGTTTTGTGTTTTGAGCACTTCCCTCCTCCTCGTTTCTATTGTCCCTGACAGAACTTGATCTTGTGTGGGTAATGTAGTTATTGAGGAGGTTTGTCGCAAGGGTATGTTCCGTTATTCGAATGCCCCTGATAAGATCTTTTTCTAGCTTCTCCCAGTCGATGGGTTGGGGTTCGTTAGGAGGTGGAATCTGATAATGCGCGGACTACACTCGTTCGCATGTGAACAAATGGAGTAGGTGAGTGGGCCTACTAACAAATACTTCTCACTGGTACTCCCAGAATCCAGTAGTGAACATATCTTCAAAAGTCTGCTTGTAGCATGCAGGCATATATTTCAATCGGTAGTGCCACACATAAGATAACTGATCGATGGCATTGTGCTCATATCGTACACTAAATCTAAGTTTCCATGTTTGAATCCGGGGGTGTTCACTGTTGGAGCCTTGACAAGCCTGAATATCTTGAAGACCATTTGCATCATATCAAAAATTTTCTCTTTCATTTGCGCAATGATGTCGGTCATACGATGCAAGTAGGGTAACCAATGGTAGCCATCATGTATCCCACTGTAGGTGTGCTATTCTAGGGAGGTGCTAAGTAAGGGTAGTTGAGCCAGTCTTGACATTATCGATTGTTCTAAACTTTGATTGCAAAGGCCTCCCAAGAACGTCTTCGAGGGACCGATCCATAGCACGGGTTGTATTTTAGATGGGTGGGTGCATGCATCCACGTATGCATCATCTCTGGATGTTGTTGTAGTAATTTTGTCCTCCATGTAGGTTGATAGATATGACCCTTTTTAGCTTCCGGAGGGACATCTGCTGGTTCGAACTGGGTGGCATGCATTGGTCGCTTCTTAGTGATGCTCTGAATCTGTAAATTATATTCAGTGAGCAATATTAAGTAGGGTTTATATTGTAGCTCACTATTAGTTATGTGTCAATGGGGTGCTATCGCGGCAAAATATGAAGACTTTAAAATAACTTCTTCAATATTTGTCATCGTATGTAACTGAGCATCAACTCTTGCCGAATACGTGTTACCGAGTAATTCAACCATTTTCAACCATGCTGGCGGAGGTAACATACGTATCTTGACTTACTTCTGAGGATCTACCTCCAACCATGGCCAATGGTTCGTACTCTTCTTCAAACATGTCATCCGTTGGGATCTGTATGGTCTCGTCTGGTTCCGACAAGTTAGGTGGGGATTCCGGTCTAGGAGGTTCCGTCATGCTAGATACTTAGGCTTGCAACTCCTGGACTTTCATTCGTAGCTCGTTCAATTCTTCAAGGAGGGCTGGTGGGATGAGCTCCTGCATAATCGTAGGACTTGACAAATCCTTTAACATCAATTTCTTGTTTGCTTTCTTGAGCATCTCACACTCTACTTGTAGTCATTCATAATCTTCTAGCATGCATGTGTGATCATCAAATAGGGACTCAAGAGGAACTGCTCTAAAGCATGAGGGGCTTACAGGTGTCTCTGGATGATCCAGTGTAGCCTTGAAGTTTTCATGGTTTTGCTATTGGATTCATTGATTTTCTTCTTTTGCTGCATTGAGGTGCCTCCGAAGGAATGCCATGTTGCACAATAATTGAGCATTGCACATTAAATGTATGTTTAACTGAGACTCAATATCTTCCACACACTCTTGTAATTGTGCCTCGAGGGTTTGTTGTTGCTTTTGTTGCTCCACTTCCAAGATTTGATATTTCACATTGAGTTCTTGATTCTGTAATGGTCAGTGTATCTAGTTGTTTCTGCAATTCGTGGGTCGGCTATTGGAGGGACAAATGTTGTCGCCCTAACGAAGAATACTCGGTGTTAATTTGTTGAAGGCACTGTATCATCTGTTGAATGGAAGCATCAATAGTGGAAGATGATGAGGATGTGAATGTTGGAAACAATATATGCGTGGTGATTTTTGATGTAGTGGGTATGGGAGTTGGGACAGTGGATGTTGTGGCGAGTGTGGCAAGGTGCACGATGATGGGTGTCGTGTGGAGTGTGCTAATTAATGTGGATGATACTTGTACATGTGCCAGTGGGTGCAATCTCCATGTCACTGGAGGTGCTTTCGGTGGCGGCAATGTGAAATAGTGAAGTGGGTGCGATTATACGAGGTGGGGGGTGCAATGGTATTGTGAGAGGTGAGTGGAGTGGTGTGATTGGTGGCCATCGGAAAGGAATCTGTGAACTGAATTCATGTGAATACGCTACAGAGGGAAATGGTGAGGTTTGCGGATATAGAAAAGATGTGAAAGGAGGATAGAATGAGGGTGATTGTGTATATGATGTAAAGGTGTACAATGGATTTGTGGTGTATGAATGGAAATGTGTAAGTGGGGGAATGACTGGTGGTGTAGGGAAAGGTGGAGTGAAGACAGATGTAATGGGAGGGTTTGTCATAATTGGGCTAGAGATCGGGGGTCAAATGGAAATAGGTGATGGAATGGGAACGTGGGGACTTTCTACAACATCAATGGAGGGTTGGGTTGGTGCTGGGGAAGAATAAGTGGTGGTTTCACTAGTGGTATATACAAGGGTAGTGGCTTCGCTCACAGGTAAGTCAATGATTGGAGAACTCAAAGTGGGTGCTGATGTCACAGGTTCCATCGGTACACAAATATATTCGCCAGGCCTTCTGGGTATTCTTACTCATCGAGGATCAAACTTGGGAAGTGGTTTCTGCTTCAAGTAGTGCAAAGCTTTTGCTACACCTACTGATTGGACCAATTCATTCATAGCTGCAATGAATGTCTCCTGAAAGCCATCGCTGGCCAATTCTTGCTGCAAAATAGCTTGACTTTGTTCCTCAGTTATCCTGCTCCTCACCCAAACCTTATTCATTGTATCATGTAGTTGTTTGATGGCTATCGTATATGCAATTGCTTTTGTTGAATCCTCTTCATATGTGCTAGTGTCCCCTTGAGCTTCGACTTGTGTCTCTGATCGATGTCCTTCTCCCTCACTCTCCTCAGTGTCATCTTCACCATCATTGGTCATTGTGCATTCATCATCTTCTTCTTCAAAGTCGGATTCCTCGCCCCCTTTTGACAGTGTGGTTGGGTAAGCGGGTCGTTCATATTCGTGAGAAACGAATTGTGTGTCCGAAAACTGAAAGTCACTGGACAACACCTCTGGCATCTCGAATTCGAAGGTGGTATTGATATCTTCTATACCCAAGCTAGCGACCGAAAAAGTAAAAGTTTCAAATACAAAAATGGTGGTCACAATGGGAACCTCAACTATTCTGGTGGTCGTGATGGGGATGGTAGTAGGAATAGTGGTTGCCACCTATGAGACCTCGCTCATTGTAGCAGTTTGTATAAACATTACTCCTCGATTCAAACAGATTCTAAGTGGCGGAACTATAGGTTGCGATTGAGCTGGAGATCGTTGTGGGGAGGGCTCCGATGTGGGTTGTGGTGAAGGCGAGTCTGCAACTTGTAAACAAGGAAGTGTACCCCGCATTTGCTTTACTCTCCTGATATTTGGAGGTCGCTTGGTTTTCTTTGAACCCTTGTATTGTTGTAACTATGCTACTGGAAGAGCTCTTTCAATGGCAATATCAAAAGCTAAGCACATATAAATAATGCATGTGATCGCATAGCAACCATGGACAACCTTTTTCTTTTCCCAACAATGTCCTACCAGTACGAGCTGGTACTGGATGTAAGTTGCAATGTCAATCGTTTGAGGGCCCATAGTAGCGAGGTATACTCCAAACCATAAGCACTTGTGGGGAATGGCAAAATGATCTTGTGCTAGAAAAGCAAAATGCTGGAGACAGATCCTCAAGGGAGTAGTGAGTTGAGGAGTGATTGCTGAGATAGCAGGCCATTTGTCCACATCATTTCTCTTCATAGCAGTATGAATATTGGATCCAACACCTTTCGCTCTTGTTCCTTGATAGATGCAACCAAATAATAGTATCGATAGAAGTTAGACTTAGGAAGTGGTGCACTGAAATAGGTTACAAATCCTGCTTGCTGCCAAATACGCCTGAGTTCTGCACTATTCTGGAGGGCTTCAAACTCTTGAGAGAAGGATTGATATTGCCGCCAAACTTTGACTCCGTATGTCATATTAGCCTCGTAGATAAAATTTGCTTTGCCCGGTGGTCCGATTAGTCCTTGGAACCAATGCGCTTTACTGCTCACTTTCTCCGTTTTACCTATGGGTGGGTCTTCAATTGGAATGGGGCCTGTGAAACCTTGGAATTCTGGTAGCACCACTGTTAACAGGTTCTCGAATGGAAGGGCTGAGAAATCGGCCATTGGTCATCTAAGTGCTACATTGATGGAACTTTTTGGTTGTATGACGAAGTCCTATGAATGAACCTAAACTAGAGTGAAGAGGAAAACACATTAACCATGGAAATTAATTAAGATCCCAACAAGATGAGACCTCCATTCCTTTCCGCCACCAACATGCTTCCCTTGCAATGTGCATGGTTTGAATGATGTGTGATTGTGAAGTGAATGTGAGTAGTGCGTGATTTGACTATGATTGGTTGTGTGTGAGGTGCGTCGTTTTACAATCCAAAACTTGTGAGCACTACCTACTAAGTTAGTGTAAGTTACAAGGGTGGTAGTTAGATGACTTGACAAAGCTGGAGATGGATGGATTAGTCAGTGGGTGCTTATCATCACAAGGTTGTCGGTAAGGATTGGCTTGGTTAGGTGCATTCATGATTAATGAAGTCTTGGGAATCCATTTCTGTACAATATGATGGAGTACAAAAGATGAAGTGGAATATACAAAAGAGGGTTTGTAGGGTGTCTGGTTACTAGAAGAAAACGTTTTCCTTGGGTTCACTAAAGTTGAGTTATAAGTTCCACAGTTCTTAGGTATCCAAATCTGGTGAGACTTGGATTGGGCTTTTACTAAGGGGTTTGGCACCCAAATCTGTCAAATGCACTGCCACTACTGTGAGTGAAATTGGCAGGGTTGTCAAAGATTTGGAGGGGTTGACTCATTTGATGATGTAGCTTTTTGTACCCACATTTGGCATGGGATTGCCTTCGTAGACTGTCCGAGGGACCAGCCTGATGTGTTGATCCTTTAAGTATGTGGTGGATGTGGCCGTGCTAGTCATCAAAGGTGAGATGTCATGTCAACACTCTACTTTGGAAAAGAAGAGAGAACCAATGCTAATGTGTCCAACCCATTAGAGAATGAGGCATTCTGTACAACAAATCTAGGTGGACACCATGTTAGCAAGGGTGATCTGATGGAGGTTCTTGAATCTTCCTATGTGTAGCTGCCTGATTGGGGAGCCCATGGTGGCCTTTCAAGCTGGCCCAGTGTGAGGGTTCATGCCCAGTGTGAGGTTGAGCCTTACGCTGCCATACTTGTCTGGATCATGTCTGCTTACTCAGTTTCACCTCCTTGAGGGGTGTTGTCTCCTGCTTCTTTTCGTTAGAGCTAGTTAAACCACTCATAGTTGGAGTGAGGCCACTCATAGTTGGAGTGAGGCCACTCATAACTAGAGGGTCTTATGTTAAGTCCAATACTTCGGGGCACTGACCTTTGAGTGGTAGCTCATGGCATTGTCCTACAAGTTCTAGCTGGAGCACACTTCTGCAAAGATTTAAGTTCAACGAGTAGTTGTATAACCATTCCTGACCTAGGATCATGGATTCTATTAGGTCTTCATCATGGCAAACCAAAAGCTTAATTGTCATGGTCACCTCCTCAATTGAGATTGGTAACTCCATCCCGCCTATGCAAGGGGTTTCAAATCTACCTAATCCTATGAGATAGGCCTCAATAGGCTTCATCTCTTGTCCCTCTCCTTGACAATGAAAGAACCTAATTGCATTCATTGCTGTACCAAAATCGATTAAAGCCCTAATTTGCGTACGCACAGGGTCATGACCTAGAGTGATGTTAACAAATGATCTCTTGTCAACAATACTAGGGATATCCTTTCTTTTGATTTAACACATGGCTGCTGGATATCGTGGAGCATCCTCCAATTGAGGTTCTCTACCTAGTCCTTTCCTTCTTAATTGCAGGCACCTAATGCATTCTAAAGCTTCCGCTTGGGCTTCTTCTCTGATTCATTCCTCCTCTTCCTTTTGCTTCTTGGCAAGAGTCAGCGAGGTTAAAGCCCTAATTTGCGTACGCACAGGGTCATGACCTAGAGTGATGTTAACAAATGATCTCTTGTCAACAATACTAGGGATATCCTTTCTTTTGATTTGACACATGGCTGCTGGATATCGTGGAGCATCCTCCAATTGAGGTTCTCTACCTAGTCCTTTCCTTCTTAATTGCAGGCGCCTAATGCATTCTAAAGCTTCCGCTTGGGCTTCTTCTCTGATTCATTCCTCCTCTTCCTTTTGCTTCTTGGCATATCCTCAGTCAAGTGTTCTTGATATAGCTTAACTCTGCATCCACTTATATAATTAGGCATTACCTCTCCTTCTAGAGTTGCTAGTTGAACAACACTGCTAGTCGATATCCTATTGATAATCATGGGTCCATATCCTCGTTTCTCTAACTTAGGAGCATGTTGTTTCAAGGTGTAAACTAACACCAAATCTCCTACTCGTAATCCTTTATCCTTGATATGAGCATCAAAGTAGGCTTTCTATCTTTTCTTAGCGGCATAAATTCCTGCTACTGCATGCAATCTAGTCTCTCCTAGTCATTCTAAGTCAAGTAATATCGAGGAAAGTTCATGACTTATCCACTCATGCTCCTGAGCTATCTTGAGGGTGAGTATCAAAAAATCCAATGGCAACACAACATTCTGACCAAATACCATATGGAATGGTGTGGCATTGAGCACTGTTTTATATGCCACTCGATAGGCCCATAAAGCATGATGCAATTGTTGATCCCAATCCGAACGCTTATTATTCACAATCTTGGTCAGTATGTTGCACAAAATTTTGTTAGTACTCTCAGCCTATCCGTTGGCTTGTGGATGATACGGTGCAATTTTTTGTGCATTACCATGAAATCTTGTAATAAATATTCAATAACCTCGTTCATGTACCCCTATCACTTACAAGCTCTATAGGAAGCCCATATCTTATGAAGACATTCTCAAACAAGAATTTTGCAGTCGTGCGTGCATCATTCTTCTTTGTGGCCTTGGCCTCTACCCATTTAGTGAGATACTCTATGGAAACTATGATATACTCGGCATGGGAGTTCTTTGTAGGGGGTTAATAGGTCCAACAAAATCTATTCCCCATTTTGAGAATGCATGCCCTCCCATCATGGGTCGTAGGGGCATCTCGTCTCTATGTATAGGATACTGAGCCCTTTGACATAGATCACATCGTTTTACATATGTGTGGGCGTCCATATGGAGAGTGGGCCACCCTAATCCTAAAATTTTTTTGGCCTTAATAACATGGTCAGGTCCAAAATGGCCTCCTGCTGCACCTTGATGGGAAGCTTCCAAGAGGTTGAGATATTCCTCTTGTGCACACATATCCTCAGATAACTATCTCTCCCTCATCTAGATTATCACCAATGAGATTATAATCTTGAGCCTCCTGCTCGAGACTTCGTTTACGTGCCAGAGTCATGTCTTATGGGAAAGTCCTTGCCCTCAGACAGTTAACCAAAGATTCACTCCAATATGGTGTTAGGGCCACATGGTATAGAGTGGCATGTTCTATCAGTGGTCTATTACAACACTTTGGACATTCATCGCAAAGTTGTCAGAAATCTTTTTCCAGACACCTAACCTTTTCAAGTTCAATAATGTCCCCTGTCTCGAATGATGTTGCTCTAGTGCACCTAGATGTGCTAGTTGCAACCAATTCTCATGCTCTTGTTCTTCTACGCAACAACCAAGGATATTCTGATGATCCTACCTATAGATACTACCAGCGAGGATTTGGTATCTTTGTGCTTTCACTACCTCCTTCTCTTGGGTTCTCACTTGAGAATTCTTAGGTCCATATGTCAATACTGGAAATAATGGCTTTGCCCATTCAAGAACAATATCGACATTAAACAAGTAAGCATCTAGTAGATCGTCTTCTACTCCAATATCTGCTTCCCCTTAAATTATCCTCGAGAGATGGTCTACTCTCAAGTGCATTTTACTCTTCTTGATTACGACTTCAAAGTCATACTCCATAAGTAGTAGAAACCAATGTATTAGCCTACAAGTGTTGCAGGGTTTGTTCACTAAATACAAGAGAGCTTGATGGTTTGTAAAGAACTTGAAGTTATTTGCCAATAAATAGTGACAAAATTTCTTGATGGCATGGACCATTCCTAGCCCCTCTCTCTCCGTCGTGGTGCAATTTCTCTCTACAGCATTCAATTGCCTACTGGCATATGCAATCGGTAAGTCAATATTCCCTTCGTCTATGGGTTGTGCTAACACGAAGCCTATGGCATGATTAGAAGCATTTATGTGTATGTGAAAATGTTTGTTCCAATCAAGCACGGCTAGAATAGGTGCAGAACACAATCCTCGTTTCAATTCACTAAAGGAACTCTCGCATTCTTCTATCCACTCAAAGTTAATTAGTAGGTTGTATAGTGGTTTATCAATGATTGCATACATATGCATGAATCGTTGGTAATATTTGCAATGGCCCATAAGTGTTTGTACCTCCTTTATGCTCTTTGGCCTAGGTAATTCATTGATCACTTGTACCTTATCCTCATCTATGGAAATTCCATTTTTTAAAACTATGTGACCAAGTATCTTACCTTTTCTTACCATAAAGGTACACTTCTTAGGGTTTAAACAGACTTGATATTCCCTAAACTTTTCAAAGATTTGTTTACGCTCAGGGATATGATCTGATCTAAGCATTGAGTGAGCACACAGATCATTTACGTACACTTCTAAGTTCTTGGGCTTTTTCTTGGTGGGTTTAGCCTCGACTGTCATGGGTATCCTATGAGAACACATATCTGGATCTACCCCTTTCAGGTCCTTGTAATTCCATGCAAACACATCCCTATACCTTTTCAGTAAGGCGATCAAACTTTCTTCCTCTTTGTCTGTCAGATCATGCCCTATGTACATACATCTTTCTTCTCCTCCCTCGATTGCAACTACTTTCTTTGTAGTCTCCTTGTTATCATAGGCTTCTCCGAAGTTTTTGTCTCTCTTAGGCATTCTTATGTTCTTCAACTTCGTATTTTTTTAAATTTTCTGGCACTTCCATTAACGATTCTTCTTGTCTCACAATTTTATCCTTTCTCACCTTTTGATTTTGTTGATTAGGATTTGAATTATCCTTTCTCTTCCTAGGGGTTGCATGGTATGGGGAAATGGCTTCTACCCAACCAAAAAATTCCTCTTTAGATGAACATTCGGGTCTATTAGAGTCTACTTCCCATTCTTCCTCTCTCACTTGCTTGCTCCTCTCTGAGATCTCACGTTCAAGTGTTAGTGTACATGCACTCTATGGTACAATATAGGCCATTAGAATTTCCTATGGGTTGCATTGCATTTGGACACATATTTGCCATGTGATCACCTCCATAAGTGTAACAGCTTTGAGGGGGGGCTAATTTGATGCCAGGCTTACTAGAGACTCCCAATCATTTGGCCACTTGTTCTGCTAAGTCCTCTATAGAATTGGAACGTTTGGATGAGGCCTCTGTTGCTATCCGAATCTTTATGTGCCTTAGAGAGTTCTAGCTCTTCCCCTAGGTTATCCTCTATGTCTATATAGATGCACAAGCATTGATCCAAGGGCCTTGGTTCCTTCATGAATACATATGACCTAAGCTTAGCACTCAATAGGCCGTCAATGAACAAAGCTATCGACTTAGCTTGAGTGGGTAGTTCCAATGGGGGGCATCACTCTATGTAGCATCTGAATCTACCTCCAACCATCCTCACTGTCTCTTGAGGTGTTTGTTTGAACGTGTGTATCAACGATGATGTGTTGTGCCTGATTCCACTCTTGGAAAAATACGTAATGAAGGCCTCCATCATATGGTGGATGTCTCTAAATTGGTGCTTATGCAATGGTCAAAACCAATCCAATGCATCACCCTTCACAGTGAGTCCAAAGGCATTAAATTGTGTGAACATGTCTTTGACTTGTTCAACCTGTAACACCTGTTTGAATTCAGCTACATGCTCATAGGGATCTCCGGATCTGTCAAAGCAATTCTTCATAGCCTTCACTCATTGAGTGGGCCTCAAAGTCCTAGGGTGGTTTCTAGGCCTCCGTAGGGGAAAGTCGTCCCTATCCCTTTGAGCTCTATGGTCCCTAGTTTGTTCTCTTTCCACTCTCCCACCTTCTATAGTGGTTCTTTCTCTCCTTGTGCAATTGACGAAACTATTCTTTGGCCCTTCCTTGTTCTCCTCTCTGTGTCCTTGAGATGTGCCGATACCCAAATTCTCCTTAGACACATGTGATCTCAACAGTGGAAAAACTAGTTCTCCTCCCCATATATATGCATGACGACCATGTTCTGTGACTTTATACACCCTTTCTAAAGCGTCATCTAAGTATAATATTTTCCCTGGGACCTCTGGGTCCTTCAACTCATAAATCGTTGCTGCTCCCACATCCATAGGTGCTCCATCTTATATCTCCAAAATGCCTCATCGATTTCTTTATTCCAAAAAAGCTCTATGTTCCTATTGTTCTGGAGCATCCAATTAGGAGTCAACACTCTCATTAGCATTGATTTGCCTCTAGGCATACTAGGTTCTTCGACCTATTTGCCTTGTCCTTCCACTCCTAAGTCTGCAGTTTCTACCACCTCACCAAATTTGTTCGTTGAGTCGGGCTTACTCATGACTATGTACATGGTTCCTTCTTTGCCTAGTTTTCATATAAGCCTCGTTTTCAAACTTCACCGCTAGATGTTCCAATCCAATGGGATGTTCCATGTAAGCCTCGTTTTCAAACTTCACCGCTAGATGTTCCAATCCAATGGGTTGTTCAGGGTTATGCAATTGGATTACTGACCTACAAAGGCCATCTTCATATACTCGGGCACACAATCTATTCATGCGGATGTACTACAACTGAGTCTTGTAGGGTCCCTCTGTCTTCTCTAGGTGGGCTACACCAAACGAACCGCTAGTCTCCCTATGTTGAAAGACATATTTGAGTCGCTCGTGTCTGAACTAACCTCGTGTGGATAACTGCCTAATTGTTTAGCCCATGATCGTGTTGTAGTTCTCACACTAGCCTCAGAATATCGAACACTCCACTTATCAGTTTTCCCTAAGTATTTCCCATATGTAAGGTTCATTAATCCTTATTTCACCTCTTCACACTCACCCTTTTGATTAGATCAATCACTTAGTTCTTTTGATTTTCCTTTTGAGTTTCTTGTCTTTTCCAAATTTGTTGAGAGAAATTGTTTTGGTATATTCAATTTTGATTTGTTTTAGTGATGTGTAATCATGTCACAAGGTTCTTTTGGGGCTAGATCCCTATATCCCCTTGCTCTCTCTCTCTCTCTCTCGTCAACCACTTCTCACTTTTTATGCTAGAGCGAATCCTTACTACTATATGAGTCCTAAGACACTCCATTTATCACAAAGTTTATTCACCCAAAGAAGTCACCAAATTAGAACTAAAACTCCACTTACGATGTTCTTGTGGACTCTTCAAGAGACTGTTCTCGTTTGCCCAAGAATTATCAGTACTGGCTGCTTCTCATCTTTCCCTATGCTAAGCACACAAGAGTTCAAAATTAATGGCCAAAAATACCCCAAAAATTTGAAAATATTTGAAAAAAACCTAGTTTTAGCGTTTTGTCTGATTGTCACGATGGTTAGACACAATCGTGATGGTGTGTCACCGTCGTGATGGTGTGAACACCTGCGATGATCAGCCGACGATGGTCAGAAACCACGATGGCCAAGCCACGACGATTAGTCAAAGACGCAATGATCCAAGAAAAATGCGATGGTGAAGAAATCTGCAATGATCAAGGTGCGATGGTGTGTCACCGTCGCAATGATCAAGTCATGATGGTCAACTGACGATGATCACGAGACGATGTTCAAGTTGCAATGGTCAGACATCGATGATCAAGGGACTCACGATGATCTAACTACGATGATCAAGTGGTGATGGTCTAACCACGACGATCAGATCACGATGATCAAGACCATGATGGTCACTAGGATCGAGATTGTCAAGCATCGTCGTGATGGTGTGTCACCGTCACGATGATGTGACGTGATTGTGTGAGCCAATTGCCATGACGATTAGTGATCGTCGCGATGGTCAAACATAATCACGACGATGTGTCACCATTGCAATGGTCAGCCAAATTTGTGATTTCAAAAAACTGAGTTTAGATCTGTGAGAGTGCTTACCTTAGCTCCTCTTTCATGTAAAAAACCAAATACCCACCTTTGTCTGACAGTTGCAATGGTCAGCTTCTACGGTGATTTCCGACAAAAAAATGAAGTTTTTACCTGTGTTGCTTGCAAATTCGTGATGTCTAGAGGCTGCACTGCAATGTTAGTGCACCAAAAAATGCAAACAAGCACCTATAAAATCTCTCTCTCAATCTCAAACACATGCAAATGAGGAAAAATAAAGAGAATGAGGGAATATGTCACATTTTTTTTGGTATTTTTGGAGTTTGAGATGAGGATGGGAAATGAAATTAGAGGGAAGGTGGAGTAAAAGTGCACAAAAACTAACTACTAACAACAAAACAACAAGAAAATTTTACCTTCCAATGATTTTCTCCAACACACTTACCATCACACGCTCAACCTAGAGCTCGTCCCTGGCAACGACGCCAAACTTGGTGTCACTCTTGTACAATGGTGACTACCAACATGAGGAGTTCCACCTCGTAATTGTCAATCCGTGGAGAGGGTAGGCTGATATGAAGATCGAGAGCGAGTTAAGTGCACGAAGGTGATGGTGAGAAACACAAATGCATACACACACATATGCACACACATGAGGAAAGTGGCGATGGAGATCAATGGAAGGTAAGAAAGGAACTCATATTGATCACAAACTAGTTACAATCACTCTACTAGCCCAGAAATTATCAGTTTCAAAAGTTCTCAAAATGAGCTCTCTAGCTCTACTCATAGTTTTTACCTAGTTTTGACCAGTTTCACATCTAATGACCGATATAGTTAAAAAATAGGTTCTACATTTAATTTGAGGTACCTAACGGCTTCCAAAAACTATGAAGATTAGTATGAGCTACCTACTTAAAATCCTCAAGCTCAAGGACTCCTCGACATGCACAAAATGGAGTCGTACATGCGGTAATTGGATGTATGTACATATATTACATTGTTTTAGTGATGAAAATCACTTTTTGGGTTATGAAATGATTGTTTTTAATAAGAAGGTAGGCACCGATGCTTGAATACCACTTATTAGCTCCTCCTTGACCCTATGTGCTTCCTCTGAGTTTGTGATGGGATCCTGTACTTGGTCCTATGTTGTGAACACCATCACATGTGACAATATTCATGATGTAAAACTAAATAAGTTGTATTTAAGATATTCACAAGTGTATACATATCTATGTATGCATGCGCATGTTTATTGAGTCTTTGGAAAACATAGAAATTATTCTCTCCTATGGAAGCATTGATATATTATTACTTTAAATGAATTTGACCTTAGCTTTTGTGATTGAAATTGAACTATCTTTTGAGATAACATATAGTTGAGCGAGAATAATATTTTCAACTCCATATCCCATAGAATAAGGGAATCCCAAAAGCCCACTAGTTTGTGGTCTTCGGGTCTTTGTGTGATGTTCTAGGTATAAATATCTTTAAAGAACTTCACATGTTTTAAGTTGCTTGCTCATTCATAGCCTCACTCCCTAAGGTATATTCTCCACCATTTGGAGGTTATTGACCCATAAGTTCTCCACGTATGTGCCTAAAGGCATCTAGATTGCTTACATCTACAACACTATATTGCTTACATCCAATTATGGGTGGATCCCTAACATGCTATAAGAGTGTATAAAAGAATCCAAACATGCAAGATATAAAAACATTGATAATGGATATCTTTTTCAGAACATCTAGTGCTTTTCGTATGCTTTAAAAATCCTATCACAAAGAGATATTCTATTTCTTCTCTTCCTTTTTTTTAAATTTCAAAAACTAACTTCATCCCCTCCTCTTCTTATCTCTTCCTAGACACCATCTTAAAATCCATTTTGTAGGCTTTTATATGAATAAACCGTAGTAACTAACGCTCATTGGAAGAGCTTTTTGCCATTTGAGTAATGGAAACACTCTTACAAAGAGATCTTAAAAATTATCTTCCCTTTTGTTTTGGAGGTGCGCACACACATAATCATTTTTAAAAAAAATAGAGGTTCTCCAAGCGTCCACTCTCTCCAGTCATAACTTTGAAAGAACAACTGTACAAGTGAATGGATATGGCATCCCAGAGAGAAAAAGTTCGACAAAA
>CM035415.1:110545031-110697531 GCA_020310875.1 Ceratopteris richardii
ATTGATAAGTGATATTTAATATTTGGGCATCTTCACGCATGGCTAATGACCAAAAGTCATAAAAATAATGTTGATGCCTATAACTCCCTAATTTGGGGTCCAAAAAATATAACAAAAATATGCTTGGAAAGCTCTCGGAGAGAGCTATCAGCTGGAAGCGACGAGAAGAGAATCATTGGGGCCTTTATCCCTAGTAACCTCCCACTTAAAGTTCCAAGGAGGCTCTTTTAAGCTTAGTAACTCCCACCATCTGTATACATAGCTGATGTTATGGTTGGGTCGACACTTCATTAGAGCATGTACAAGATTTTGTGAAGTATTGACCTTGATCAAAGTGATCACGCCATCCTCTAATACCTCTTTGATGAAGTGGTATCTCACATCAATATGCGTTGTGCAAGCATGGAATATGGCATTCTTTGCTAAACATATTGCACTCTAGCCATCGCATCCAAGAACAGGTGCCTTTTTAGGCATCCCAAACTCATTACACAAGCGAGCTAATCACATGGCTTCTTTGGAAGCCTCTGTGGCTGAAATATATTCAGCCTCTGTAGTAGATAGTGCAACTATCCTTTGAAGTCTAGAGTATCATGAAATAGCTCCACCTACAAGCATGTATACATAGCCACTTGTGGACTTGTGCATGCCCACATCACCTGCCATGTTTGAATCACAGAATCCTTTAAACTCCAATGGATGCTTTCCATAACATAGGCATTTACCTTTGGTCCCTTCCAAATATCTCAAGATAGATTTGACTCCTTCCCAATGAGCTTTGCTAGGATTAGCCATAAACCTGCTAACAACTTCCAGTGCATGAGCAATGTTTGGCCGAGTAGTAACCATAGCATACATAAGTGAACCACAAGCTGATGCATATGGAACACTCTTCATGTAGTTGGCTGCATCATCATCTTTGGGACAGTCATCCTTGGGAAGCTTAGCATGTGGCTGCAATGGCACTCCAAGAGGCTTAGCATCAGCCACATTTAAATCTCTCCAGTACCTTTTCAATGTACTTTTCTTGGGATAAATGCAAAGTATGCTGCTGCCTATCCCTTTTTATTCGCATACCAAATATATGTTCAGCTTCCCCAAGGTCTTTCATTGAGAATGCAGAGTTCAGCTGCAGTTGTAGAGCATTTAGAGTGCTCTTTTTCTTCCCAGCCAGCAGCATATCATCTACATACAGCATGAGAATAATCTGCATGGCTTCTTTTGAACCCATGTTTGAGCATAAATGCATCAAACTTCTTATACCATTGTTTGGGGGACTTGTTTCAGCCCATATAAACTCCTTTTCAGCTTGCATACCATATGCTCTTTTCCAGGAATGCATATCCTTCTAGCTGTTTCATGTGCAGCTGGTCATCTAAATCACTGTGTAAAAAGGCGGTTTTAACATCCATTTGGAATAACTCCAAATCCAAGGCAGCTGTGAGAGCAAATAACACACGTAATGTGGTCATTTTAACCACCTGAGAGAACAACTTCTTGGAAATCAATGCCCTCTTTTTTGGCATATCCCTTAACAACCAGTCTTGCCTTATACTTGGGTTTGCCATCAACAGTCTTTATTTTGTATATCCACTTGTTGGGAATGGTCTTCCTACCTATGGGCAACTCAACCAAGTCTCAAGTATCATCTGCATGCAAGGCCTTCAACTCTTCTTGCATGGTTAACCCCCAGTTCTTGTGCTCACATGCCTTTGCCTCTTTATAAGTGAGAGGCTCACCCTCATCTGATAGCATAATGTAATGTACAGAGGGGTCATATCTGTTCAGAGACCTCCTAGGACGTGTAGATCCACATTTTTTGGCAATGGATCAACATCAAGAGGTACATCAACTTCGTCATTGTTAATGGCCTGCTGTACATCATTTCCAGCCCTGTTTTCAGCATGAATGGGTGGCTGCATATGCCCTTCATGAGCCTCATTTTGCTGTCCAATATCATCTTGCTCAACAAGCACTGGTTCATTGTCATTTCCAGCCATATGTGGTGCATCCCGAGAGCTTATATCAGATTTAACACGTGGTTGTACATGCTGAAATTTGACCTTTTTACAGTCACTTTTAGAGGTACAATCATTTTTGAGCAGCCTTGCCTCATTAAATACCATCCCATGCCAAGGGGCCAAGAGTCCAAGTGCCTCATATGAGGAATTTCTCGTAAATGAGCCCATGGCTTCTATTTATAGGTCAAATAAAGAGGTAGCCCAATTCACATTGGGCGGCCGATTCAAACTTGGCTCAATGCTTTTAAAGACAGGCACCCATCAAGATATCATTTAATTTTGGCGACGTAACTTTTCCCCCTTTATTTCTAATTGCTTTCCTCAACAATTTTCTTGGCCAAAAATCAAGAGTCCAATTTGTCGACAACCTAAGTGACTCCCAATTCAAAACGGAGTCAAGCTGGTGCCTCCACCAATCAAATACTCAAGATGAGAAGTCCCTTGAAACTTCCTCTCCCTTTGGTCCCAAATCAAATCGGCGTCCGGGCTATAGTGGAACATGTGGGGTAATGTCTTCCAAGCTTAGATCTCCTTCGGAGGTATCACAAAAAATCATCATGTCCGAGTTGTTAGCCAAGGCAACTATCGTGGAACCATGTTACTTGTCCAAGCTTCCAAATGGGCAATTGTCGTGGGACCGGGATACTTGTCTAAGTCACCAACTTGTCAACTATCATGGAACCAAGAAGACAAAACTGACTTGTAAGATGTACCAACGATCAATGATCAAATTCGGATTACCATCGAGAAGATAACATCATGCACATGTCAATTCAAATCGTCTTAGGACCTCCGTTTACCTTAAGGTACAACCTCCCCACCAAGACTGTTACCCTTACAATGAGCTAGGATGATCTGAAATTTGGAGTTGAGTCTTCATTGGTAGTATCAGGTCCTTGGTTGAAGCATTTATGTATGATGTATGCATACATATACATACCTATTGTCTTTTTGTGTGTTTGTATATAGTTCTTATCTGTGAATGTATACAGTAACCTACTTTATGGAAACAATCATGTGTATCATACATACAATATGTATGTGTGCATTTATGTGTAATCATTCTGTGCAAAACAATGGGATGGGTGGAAATTCCGTTTCTTTCCCTGGTCTTTATTTGTCCATGTCTTATGCATGTAAATTTGATCTTTTACCAGATTCGTGGCAAAATTGAGGCTTTCCTGAAGGGTGTTTTCAGTGTGTTTGAAGGTAAATCCATTTGATGGAAGTATGATGCTCATTAGCAGATTATTTGGTTAATATTAAGGACCAATTCATGTTGCCAGTATTGATGGCGAATTGTTGCATCAATCAATTGTAGATTTGGACTTCACTTTTCTCGAGATGAACCCCTTCACTCTTGTAGATGGTGAGCCATATCCCCTAGACATGCGTGGGGAGCTGGATGACACTGCTGCTTTCAAGAACTTCCAAAAGTAAGGGAGTACAGCAAAGTTTATATTAGACTTGCCTACTAATTGCTTCGAAAATTGATCTGGGATTTCACTTCCTGCATGTAACTTTATTAGATGGGGGGACGTAGAGTTCCCATTGCCATTCGGAAGAGTCATGACCCCCGCAGAGCAGCTAGTTTATGCAATGGATGAGAAGGTATGCGAAAAACAAGCTATTAACCCACATGCATGCAGCATTTCTGATTAGTGATTGCTAAAGGTTAATGGAAGTCTGTATGGCAAGGGTTATTGTAAATCGAAACTGATTTTATGTTTGATGTTATGAATGCCTTTATCCCCCCCCCCCAAAAAAAAAAAAAAAAAAAAAAAAAACGTGTTTCTTTCAGACAAGTGCTTCCTTAAAGCTATCGATATTGAATGCTAAAGCACGCATCTGGACCATGGTTGCTGGTGGAGGTGCAAGTGTCATATATGCTGATACGGTATGCTCGCGAAAGTGTTGGCAATCATGCTGATATTTCTACAGAATGTGTTGGTTGAATTCTGATTTTGATTTGTTTTCAGGTTGGTGATCTTGGTTATGCTACAGATCTTGGTAATTATGCTGAATACAGTGGTGCTCCCAAGGAGGAGGAAGTGCTTCATTATGCAAGGGTTCTGATAGATGTGCGTGGGATGGTTATCTTTTGTTTCATATGGGACCCTTCTTGTGGTGCTTTTAATTTTTTTGTGTGTTCAGTGTGCCACAGCTAATCCAGATGGACAGGGTAGAGCACTCATTGTTGGAGGTGGTATTGCAAATTTTACTGATGTTGCTGCAACGTTTGCAGGCATTATCAGAGCAATGCGGGAAAAGGTAAGTAGCTGGAAATACTTTGTTTGTGGTCTTGACTGTTTGCAATTATTGACAAAAGACATTATGGTTTGCAGCAAAATCAAATGCGTGAAGCCAAGATACGAGTATATGTGCGTAGAGGTGGTCCTAATTGGCAGCAAGGCCTTGCTAAGATGCGGGCTCTGAGTCAAGAGATTAATGTGCCAATTGAGGTCCTCTTTTTACTTTTTCCTCATCCAGTTTCTGTGCGATTTCTCTTTGGTTGTACATTATAGTACTAGAGTCTAGCACTAGCGTGCATGCAGCTGATGCTAGTGCTGTTTGTCATCTGAATGTCAGGTTTATGGCCCAGAGGCAAGTATGACAGGCATTTGCCAGCAAGCAATCGAGTATATTAAAGAATCCAGCTAGGCCATCTTCTGGAAGGGATGGTTTGCTGCAACGTTATGAAGAGCTCTTATTATTTATCATTGCACCTCCTATATTTTGACCTGCATGATTTGGTTCTGCCATTTCTCAACATGACTTGCTTGTATTCTTGATTATAATTTCAGCAGGTCCTCAATAATGCCATTGCTGCCAATTGTCTACCATGTCTCTGTTCATATTTATGCTTGCCTCTTTTTTTTTGTATTCTCCTTTCTGTTACCTTGAATGCATCTGCATGTTGTCCCCTCTCCCCCTCCTTAATGGCTCATAACTGCCTCAAATGCCCATGCCCCTTAGATGGGGCTAGAAATGCACACACTGGGATGTGAAGCCAAGATTGCTCACAGTAATTGCCAAAGAATGTTTTTGATCACATTAAACAAGAGGGCAAGAGGGGCTCGAGAGCATAGACTGCAACGCATGAGCACTTGACAAGTGATTGCTCACAATTGATTGAATCACTAGTACCATATATAGTTGCTTACAATTTGGTGCTGTGGGGCATACCCTGTAGACACTGAAGGGCTTGGAAGAAGTACAAGGCAAGCGGACTCCCAGAATGTTGGAGCAAGGTTCCCTTGACAAGAAATTGTTCTGGTGGTGGTTCATTGCGGATTGTGTGTCTAGAAATGGGATATAAGTGATTGGGCTGTCTTCCTTAGTTTGTCCTAGGTGCCCACATTGACTTGTTAACAGGCGATGACACCATTACGTTCTAGTACATCTTGTCGTTTGCCTTCCTTGAGTATGACCTTGATTTTGCACGGCAGATTGTTCTTAATACTTGTAAATTTGATTTGAAGCACTCAAGTAGACTTATCTGAAACACAATGCAGATTGGTATATGCACAGGGGGTTCAAGTTGATACATAACCCTGTTGAATCCCTCGACTCGACAACTTGATATGGTCTATAGTAATAGCAATTGAACTTTTAGGATTATATTTTGCGGGAGAGTGTCCCTGGAAGGCTTGACATACAACTGAAAAGGTTGTACACACTTTCTGACCAAGATATTAGGAGTTCGACTGAGCATGGCAATGGAGACCCTGAGCGCCACCAGAACATAGCTTGCTCTAATCAAAGACTTTCTAGGACAGGTGGAGGTTAGGGACAATCTGTTGTAGCATACAATGTAGATCCAAGTTTATTAGTGTTGCTGTACTGACGTTGCCTGGAACATTGACAAGACTGCAAGTCTTGCTCATAGGTTCCTTCATCTTCTCAAGTCTGTGAATTGGCTCGAGGCTTGTTATGTGTGTATCTTTCTGTAGAACTCTTGTGTGTATTTTTTGTTGGCTTCTTCCTCCCTCCACGAGTTATGCTACTGCTTAATTCTCTCCTACGGATCATCAATAAGCAGCGCACGCTCCACATTGACGAGCAGTAATGGGATACATGGTTCAGGAGTAATTGTGTATCATTGGAAACCGGCGAGCTTCTCCTAAAGGGAGTTTTGCTCCTGAATAAAGTGCCTATCTGGATGCCTGTGTTCTTTACTTTCGGCAAGAAGCTTTTGCAACTGATTCAAGGAGCGCCATTTCCTCGACCTGTGTCCAATGCAGATGTTTGCTGATAGCCATCTCTTCTTCTCTCCCTGCCTCTATCATTTCCATTGATCGTATTCTTTTCCTTCTTGGCTTTGGTGCTGCTTCTACCTGTGGCCTGCACCTTTGTTGGATCCCTATCATGGCATAGGTTGAAAAAGCTAGGTGCTGCATCTCTACCTGCTCTATCCCTGGGGAATGGAAGGCAAGATAAAACACTTTTTTTCAGTCATGATAAGCACAAGGTGGAGCACCTGAATGACTGGAGATAGGACGATATGAAACACTAGAAATAGGAAGATTTGCAGTGTTTCACGTGCCGAAGAACAAATGCACTAATCAAGGTTTATAACGTGTCTAATTCAGAAACCATCGTCTACAGTTGAGCATACCTTGAGACGATTGAAGGATTGTCGGTAGATACTTCAGGTCTACAAGATATAAGTATGAATTCTCATTATAAATTTCATAGTAAAGGAACAATATATCCTGAGTTTGGGATGGATGCTGAAGAACAGTATAGCAACTTTTTTGATTTGGTCATAAGAGTCCCAGGAATGTTGAAGCCACGGAATATCTGGGGATTAAACTAAATAGTCAAGGTGCATGCGGTCTAAGGTCATGCGAAAGATCGTTTGGTGGCAACATTAGCTTGTCGAGATGAGAATTGAAGGAAAAGAGGACAAAGAAACGGGAAGGAGATAGTCCATTTTTGCATGCTTATGTTTGCATGTCTTCTATGGAGAAGTGAGCGTGTCTTCTATGGGCAAGAAACACCAAGCTTCCAAAGAAAGAGGAAATAAACACTCCAAGAATGCATGTAAAAAATGAGTAAAAATCATGCAAAGAGGGATTTTTCTTGACCTCTCTTGAGGTATCAAGCACTGTCCAATTTCTTTGATTTTACTTGCTATGCGTTGTTTGCAATCTATTACTACAGGAACAATGGCAATGGTCGTGATAAAAAAATTCTGGGATTCAAGAAGAATGTGGCCGTTCATGTCATGCTAAATAGGAGATGGTGTTTGGATTGGAAGAGTTTTAGGTGGGATTTCAAGTTCCAATCTTTTTGGTATCCCTTCATCGAGGTTAAAAAATGATTTTTTATGTGGCAAATCCTCCACTAGGGAATTTGGACCAATGTAAAAGCTAACAAAATTTGTGGAGCCCCTCCTTGGTGTAAACGATGCCGTCATGGCAATGAGGACTTGGGACACCTCTTCTTTTCATGCTCCAAATCAATGTTGGTCTGGTGGGCCTTTGGGAAAATCATGTTGCAAGGACAAATCAGCTTGAACCAATCATTATGGGGTGAAGCGATTGGTTGTTCCTCAGCACTTTAGAATGCTATAAGAGGTGAGTCCCTTTGGAAGATCTAGAAAGAGAGTGTGGGGCTGACTTTGGTAGCCCTCCTAAAGCATGGTCGATTGAAATATCTCTTTTCCTTTTAGGCAAAAGAATTTCCAATTATAAGAAGCCCTCGGCTTTTAGACATCACACAGCGTTTTTCCTCGAGAGCAACGAGATTAAAAGGAAGTGGGCCCCCATGAGGGGGGACAAAAGGGTTGTCAACCTTATTTGTAATGTTTTCTAGCAAGTTTTAAGCAACCCTTGTTTTGTGGGATTCAAGGGGTCCCCTGGGTGCTAGGCCTGTTTGCTTGTACAATTGTTATTTCTTTTAATTAAATTTGGGAGAGTAGGCTATTGACGAACTTCCTTTTGAAAAAAAAAAGGTTGAGAATATGTTTCCAACTCACCTTTTGGAAATATGCAAAGTAGTTTTCGCAAGCATAGTTTCTGGTCAGCTCCATCAGCTTTGAATGGGTGTTGCTCACTCCTTGGGAGTTGGATTTGAGAGATTTTTGATTTTTCGAAAAGATAATTTTGCATGTTTTGATAGCATAGAGATCATTGGAATGGGAGAAGTTTTGATCGTTCTATGTCAAGAAATAATTCTCAGCCATCTTTTTTTGGTGGTGTTTGGCATGTCGTTGGTGACTTTGTCGATAATCATTTGGCAGGGAAAACTTTCAAATATTGCACAAGTGTGTTTCCACTTATTATATTTTGCTATGCTCTATAATTTATTGACGAGGATTAGCAAAAGCTTCAACTTGTAGATTATTGCCCAAAATTTTTATTTCGTGATTAATAAGCACACATGTATTCTTGTATAGGGGTTTGTCCATAGGAGAACCATATTTATTGCTTGTATTTTTAGGAGGTGGTGAATGCAACCTACCTCGAACTCCCACTATATGTAATTATTTGGGCAAACTGTACGAGTGTGTCAAGTGGGGATTCTTGTTTTTGTTGATTCTGTTCACATAGATGCACCATGATGGCATAGGGACACTAATGTGGGTCACTGAGTATAAAGAAGAATGCGCAGACATAAGAAATGCAAAATTTATTGGTCCAATTGATTGACTAGAAAAAAAACCAAGAAGAAGATATCTGATGATAGGATATCTAAAACCAACGAATGAATCAAGATATAAATAAGAATTTTCAAGTTTCATGAAACCTAGTCCTTTGTAAGATGAATAGTTAAGAGCAAGTAAAATATACACGTGTTCATATAACTTCACTAGAAGTTATATCTACAACTTCAAAGATTGTTAAAGAGAAGGATACACTCCTTTATCATGAAGAACCTTACCAAATCACAATCTAGATGGGGATCTAAGGAAGTTTAAGAATGTACAAAGGAAGCACAAGACTCTGACCAAGGATCAAGAGAAAGGAACATAAGAAGTTGTTTGTTTTGCTCTCAGTACTCAAGATGTTAAGAATACCTAGAGTGGGATGAGAGCAAGTTTACCATGCTGGTTCGAAATGGGTTTTGAAATCATTTTGTTATGGGATTCGTTCTATTCTATATGGTTTATTATCTCCATACAATTCCATACTTGTCTTTCATATTATTGCTCCATCAAAGAAACATCATGTTTTATGGATTTAGGTCACTTGAATGATGTTGATTTTATGGGAGTGATAGCTTGGAAATAAGATGTATGTGATGGGAGATGGTAGACACTTTCTAAGATGGTTTTCCACTTTTTTCTTTTCACTTTCCAAGTGTCTCTTTAACATTCAGGATATGAGAAAAAACACATATAGATGACTATGTACATTATATTGTGAATAGGTGCCAAATTGAGCAACCATTAGAGAATCCTTTCCATATGCCGTACAATGCCATTTTGAGTACAAAATGGAACTAAGAGAAACAAAATGATATAAAGTAAGGTCGTAAACCTCAAGGCCCTAAGGAGAGGATATGAAGCCTTGAGATATGAATCACCCTTTAGTTGGGTGAGTTTGGTGGAAAGGAATGGAGCACAAATGCTCTCTCTCTCTCTCTCTTATATATATATATATATATATATATATATATATATATATATATATATATATATATATATATATATATATATATATATATATATATATATATATATATATATATATATATATATATATATATATATATATATATATATATATATATATATATATATAAGAGGGAGGGAGGGAGCGAGGGAGGAGAGAGAGAGAGAGAGAGAGAGAGAGAGAGAGAGAGAGAGAGAGAGAGAGAGAGAGAGAGAGAGAGAGAGAGAGAGAGAGAGAGAGAGAGAGGGAGGGAGGGAGGGAGGGAGGGAGGGAGGGAGGGAGGGAGGGAGGGAGGGAGGGAGGGAGGGAGGGAGGGAGGGAGGGAGGGAGGGAGGGAGGGAGGGAGGGAGGGAGGGAGGGAGGGAGGGAGGGAGGGAGGGAGGGAGGGAGGGAGGGAGGGAGGGAGGGAGGGAGAGAGAGAGAGAGAGAGAGAGAGAGAGAGAGAGAGAGAGAGAGAGAGATGTGTAAGCCACTCTTTTCTCACACAATTCTCCCCTCACACAACTGGTTGATGGGAAGGATGGTGAAGCAAAGGAATCAAAGATTCAATGTAATCATGAAAGTGCAAAGGCCAAAGATGCCTAGACATAACTAGGTAAGTGCTATCATACTTTTCTATTTAACTTTTGTTTTTGTTTGATCTTTTTTTTTCTTAGCATGGAAGTCGTATATGCATGCATGAAGTATGAAAGCTTCAATGAAAAGAGTAGGAGAATTAACATCCTAATTACATGGATTTATACTAGGCAAAGTTTTTTAGAGGAAATTATGATTATGATTGAATGCATAAATTACATAGCTCTTTTCATATATTTAATGGTACATGCATGGAATGAGATGCACATTGAATGATTTACAAGCGTGCATATATTAACAAACTATTGAATTATATCTACCCTCAGAGATGGAGGGTTTAATAATAAATGTGTATCTTTCATGCTAATAGAAAGATACCCATAGCTTGACTCTTTTCATGGAAAATTTATATGCATCAAAAGAGAGCATATTTTTTGAATTTCAATTCTCTTGACACGAAGTTCACAATCAAAAGATTAACATGAACACATATTAAGTCATGTTTATGTATGCAATTATATTTGACAATAGACACATTATTGTTCATGGTATTTTGGGAAACAAGTAAACTTGATTAAAATGAACATGAGTAAAAAATAAAGAGATAAGTTTCATGCTTTACATATTATGGTCGAATAAAGTTATCAACCAAACATTGAACTCTATAAATATAAGAGAACATTTATCATTTTTCTTCGCAAAGATAGAAAAAGAAAATACACAATGTGGAATATGTCTAAGTAAGTTTATGGCTAACCAATACCTAATTCTAAGATATTCTCTTTTAGTGTGAATTGATTCCATGTTTTCATACTTAAAGATATTTGAAAACATGGGCATCATTATTTCTTATGAGAAGCATGTTTGGTTCACATGATCAAGAGCAAGACAATTCATACTGTCGAGATGATGTAATCCAACAAATTTTTGAGGTACAATAAAGGTGAATTCTAAGCTAAAATGAGTTGATCAATGAGAAGAAAGCTCAAATATGGTTCGAATTTGGCTCAAAATATGGTTTGATTTTGAGCCGAATAAGTTGGAGTGAAAAGGTTTGCACTTAACTTGAAGGGCCAAAGCATACCTAAAAGGATCCAAAGGTTCTTGATTCTCATATTGAAAGGAGAAGGAAGACATGAATAAGTCTATATTAGGACTTTGAACAACATAGGTGATAAAATTCAAAATGGATCACAAGATTCAAGATATTTTTACTGAAGAATTCATAGCATATTTTGTATCACTAAGAAAGAGGTAGGAACTTGATTTTCTTATCAAGATGGGCTCATTGCCAAGAGTTCCTTTTGTGGAAGTATAAGATGCTAGCTCTAAAGGATTCTTGGAATCCTAGAAAGAGTTGAAGCTAGTAAACTAAAATACTTTGGTTAAAAGATCCAAAATTCAAGGTTGACTTGGTTAATTCACAATAAGAAGCAGCAAAAAAGGCTAAAAACTTGTTGAGTGCTTCTCTTGTACTTTAAACATACTTCAAATTATTGCCTCTATAGAAGGTTGAACTTAAAAGTGGGAGTTTCTTAAACAATCAAGAGAGAAACAAGATAGTTTAAACAAGTGCACGGTTCCTTATCAAGGACCTGATAATATATTCATATAAATATAGATAGAATGATGTCTCTAGACTCTAAAATAAACATTATCCATACATCTATGGATGTAAAGAATGATGGCATGGGGCATTAGAATGTTCATTTATATAGATGAAGGTTTGATGATACAAGACATCGAATCTTGACTCTATAGTAGTCATCTTTTAGTCCAAGTTTCATTTTCGGAGCTAGTATATTAGGGTGAGATCAACCCAAGACAAAGAAAAATCTAAAAGCTTGATATTCTTGTTGAAGATCTAGAATGTGTTCTAGAGTCCTTTAACAAAAATGCAAAGAATTCAAGTATGAGTTCTTTGCCCAAGGTTTTGATTGTTTTTGTTTTCAAATTTCAAAAAAGGAAATACAAAAATACTAAAATATATTCAATCATCCTTAGGCTCAAAAGATTGAATCAATGATCTTTTAAAAATTTCTGTTTCATTCTAAGATTGGAGGTTTTTGCCTTTGTCCTTGGAAAGGGGATAAATAGAATCCTTATGGTTTTATGGAAGAAAACATGCCATTGGATATAAATTTAGTAATTTTCAAGCAAGGCTAAGTCTAATCAATGGAACTAGTAACTATGTAAAAGAGTAAAATATATTTGTCTCTCAAAGATGACACCAACAAGGTAAGAAATGCAAAAAAGATAATAAGAAATGATCAAGAGGAAACTTAAAGAAAATAGAAGGTGCAAAATAGGCTAAAATATGAGATGATTATTATCGGTTGGAGAAGGTATTTAGTGGTTATGGGAAGCGAAATACTAACTCCCTTTGAGAACTCTTCTAAGATAGCGAAGGAAAAAAAGGAGTCATCATTCACAGGAAACATTGATTGATTATCCTTTTAAAATAGATTTTTTATTTCCTTGGGTGTGTGGAATTAGTGCACACTTTAATCCAATAGAGGAGAAGGCTCAAAAAGTAGTACAGTCTAAGAGTTTCTAGTGAAATCTTAAAGCTTCAATAAGTTCAAGTCTTAAATCAAGGGGAGAGGAAGGGCAAGCCGAGATAGAGAGAGAGGGAGAGGGAGGGGGAGAGAAGGATAGGAGGAGATATGGGAGAGAGGAAAGGAGATGAGGTGGGGCGTGGAAGGGACGAATGAAGAGATAAAGGGAAGAAGGGAGAAAGCTAAACATTTAGGGTGGTATAAAGATGTCACTTTTGGAGAATGTGTCTGTGTGGGTGATGATTTCTACAATTGGTGTAGTATCATGTCCTCTTGATGTCTCCCTAAGATTGCACTTTAATACTAAACATAATGGTACATAATCACTAAATCTCTCATGATTGTTAGAGTAATACACAAAATGCACACAATTGCATATTAGAACATTGAGATTTTCAAAGAACATTTTTTATTGCATCCAAAAATGAATTACAAGAACATAAAAGGGGCTTGGGAGCATATGGAAAGAGGCATGAACACTCTGCAAGTAGATGATCACAACTGATCAATTCAATACTAACATTCATAGTTGTGTACAATTTGGTGCAATAAGGCATACCTCATAGGCAATAAAGGGGTTGGGTAGAACTTTGAGGCAAGTGGGTTTTTTGAGTTGCAACTCACCCTCCCCCCACAAAAAAACAAAGCTTTACACAAGACTAGTTTGCATGTCTAAATCGTTTTTGATAACAAATAAATAATGTAAACCTAATTAGAACCAATTTATGAGGTGACTTCACATGTTGTAATTGATCATGAAAAATTCAATTTCAATTTGAATAGACAAAAGCATTCAAGCACCTCAAGATATTTGTAATCCTTTCATACTAGTTTAGTTTGTGTAATTGACAAACATGTCTCTCAAGAAATCATGATCTCTTTCATTGAGTGGTTTTGAATTATTTTGGAATTATGGTGAACTTGTTCCTTATTTCGTTTCTCACATAAAAAGTAGTAATCATGATATATTTTTGTGTTGTTCCAGTGACATGAAACACATACAATGTATGGATCTATTTAGGCAAGCTCAAGGTATATGTACTTGTACATTGATTTAATTTATGTAATTGAAACACATATTTCACAAGCAAGTGTGATCTAGTGTGACCTTCTGGTTTTTTTCTCTCCAAAATGATATGTGGTGACATTGTAAAAAGAAAGCAATTGGGATATTTTTTTATTTTGTGGAATTTCGTTTCCCAAAAGTAAGCTGACCAATTGGTGACATTATTATAAGTGGATAATTTGTTGAGTGAGGAATGATAGGGGCATCATTCATTTGAGTATTCTTAGCAATTTAAGTTATCTTCTTTGATACTACACATGATTTCAAATCCCCTTGTCTATATTTCATATGTTTCATTATGTGCAGCAAGTCTATGTGATAAACCATGTCCCTTTCAAGTGGCAACTCAGGTGCTATGATTTTGTTTGGGGCCTCAGCTCAGGTATTGTTGTAGTTCATTGTCTTTTCATGATTGCTAATGTGTTATGTCCATTATCATTCCTATCACATTATATGAATACTCTTATGGTGTCAGACTTTGAGTTGTTTGGCTTGGACATCTAAATGAACCTAAACAATATCATGAGAGTAGTGGCTTGTGAGAATTCCTTTCCATTTGGATGGCTATAGTTTTACATTTCCTTGGAGTACTAAGACATATGTGTTTGTTGGTTGTTGGTTCTATTGATCATAATGCATGAACACCTTTTTAATGCTTTGTCCAAGACATGTGTAACATTCATCCTGGATTGATGATAAGATTTCATATTTTTGGTTTATGTGAATGATTTTTGGTGATAGTCATATGGAATACTAGAAAGATTGCTGCCTATTGATGTTAATGTTTGCTTTTGAAACTATTTCCATTTTGCCTCACTGGATATGGTGATGATGAAGTTCTATGCCTAAATGAGTCCCGCTTGCTTTGTTGGTTATGGTAATGAAGTACTCTAGGCTTTTTGTACTGAGCATATGTAAAGTTAAGGTTATTGTACCCATAGCTTTGGTTGCAAAGATTAAGCACCTTACAAGCTATTGGATTCATAAGAGCTTTGTGTACCTTGATATCTTGTGTTGGGTTGTCATATGCATTGAACTATGGCATTATCTTCTTTATCTCTCTCTCTCTCTCTCTCTCGTTTATGGCAACTTGCAAGCACTAGATCATTGTTCCTAAGGTGAGTGTTGCATTTAGCTTGATGAGATTTGTGTACCTTGTGTTGCATTGTCGTATGCATTGAACGAGGATGGAATTATCTTCTTTATCTGTCTTCCTCTCTTGTCTATGGCAACTTGAAAGCACTGAATCCTTGTTCCTAATGGGGAGTGTTGCATTTGGCTTGGTGAGCTTTTGGATATGGGCTTATTGTGTGTTACCATAAGAATGCAACGAAAGACATGCGTGAAGCATTCTTTATACAATGACCATCATTGCTATATGGTGGGTTTTAATTAGAGATTATCACTAGATGACATTCTTTTGATGTATGTATGATTGTGGGAACACGTTGTGCTTATTGCTATTCGTGGTGATACTCATTGAATGTTGGTGAACTATTACATTACGGAGCTATGGCACTTCATAGACATGAAGTGCTTAAAACTATGTGCTCTCGTGTTGAGATCTACAATGAAGTCATAAAATATTGGAGTAAGCTTGTTTTGCTCCTCATGACTAAAGGTTGAGATTGGAGTGCAATTATTTGTTCATGTTTTATTTGGATCCAATGAAGGAATGAACGATGATTTGTGACTCGTTACTTGTAATAACTGGTTGTAAACTAGTTAAGGTATGCAGGATAGAAATGTGAAAAGTGTTCTACTTCATTTTTTGCATGTGTATACTAATGCAGCTACGTGCTCTTAGGATCTAAATGTGCACCCACACTAGATACCTACATATGATGTATGTTGTATGGATATAAAGATGAATGGTTGTTGTGCTAAAAAAAAGGATTTCGAATGATGTTCATATACTTAGTAGCAATGTCTCTCACAATGTGTGAATATATGTTTATCATCATATCCAAGCATTCGCATCTTGCTAGAGGGAAAATGTTTTGACTCTTATTTAATTTGTACTAGAAGACGGCTATGCATGATTGATCCCTTGATATTTCCATTCTTCCATAAGAAGAACTCTTGTTTGCATGCAAGATTAAAGCTGCTAATATGTATAATTAATGTGGTGCATTTGAGTAAGAAATGTGAATCAATACGTGTATCATCCCTAAGTAATAAAGGATAGTTGTCAACAAGCAATTCATGATGTCTCCCTAAAAATTCATGTGTGTTAAGGATATATATACGGAGGTGATTGTATGTGTGAGCCTTGTTAATAG
Source organism: Ceratopteris richardii (assembly GCA_020310875.1). Taxonomy (NCBI): domain Eukaryota; kingdom Viridiplantae; phylum Streptophyta; class Polypodiopsida; order Polypodiales; family Pteridaceae; genus Ceratopteris; species Ceratopteris richardii. The sequence continues at coordinate 110,561,157 of CM035415.1, forward strand.
AGTGTGTAACAATTGAGTTTATTGTATAGCCCTTAGGTTTTTTGAGATCCTTTGATTGCTTACATGTAATGCACTGACTAATGATGTGGCAAACATGGCCTTAAATATAAGCAGCATAATATGTATTTCTTTTTGAAGAATAGAAAACTTCTTGAGGGATTGTTCTATTGGATATAACCTAGTATCTTGGGTCCCAAACATATAATTATGTACACATGTTTAATGTATAACCTCTCACATCCTACCTCTTCTCTCATCACTACTATAACTTAAATTGTAAAACATTGTCCATTAGCTACCATATTACTATTAATAAAAATATGGTTATATGTCATTATTGTACAAATTTAGAATGGGCTTACTTAACCCATCTTAATTAGGAATGTATCATGGTCTAACTTTTCCATCATGGCCATATGTTGTATAGAGTATTCAGACTTCTTTGAAACAATGGTAGATACTTAATTGGGATGAACTTCCCTAAGTTTTTTTTTTGAAAAACATAGTATACAATTGTATCATACTATGTTGTTTAAAATATTGTGCTACCTCAAGCATAAATGAATTAGGATGGATGCCTGATGCTGTCTTTGGTTATTTCTAGCTTGGACTACTTTTTATTTTGAATACCTGATGGAGATAACTATTGGTGAAGACATAGAGATACATACATCCATACATAGAGACCAATAATATATATATAGGGAGAGATAGAGATACATACATCCATACATAGTCTTAAATTATTGGATTCTCATAAGAAAATTACATGTCTAGGTACATATTTGAGAAGTCACAGAAACTCAATTTATAGAGTTTCTTATGAGTTCATGCTTTTGCAATGTGTTGTGTGGTGTAGGTGTGTTCATATGAGCATGTATTCATTGTTTGCTTATATGTAATAGAAAGAATTCATAATTTTAGTGGGAATGTCATAATATTTTGTTGATACTATGCATCATGGAGATGATGGCTATACAACATCATCAATGAATACCATGAGCTTATAATTACATGTAGGATGAAGTTGGTGTTTTCCTCGATGCATCTTGCCTATATATGTGCCATATTAGAAAATATGCAAATTTGACTTAAGGAATCTTAAAATCAGTTTCAAGTGATTGATAGATACATAAATGATTAGCTATGCATTTTTTTAATATTTCTTAATTTTGGATTGTGTCTTGTCTTAGGTCACATTATAAACTCTTTTCAATTTTGCAAGTGATATAAACTTATTTGCACAACTTCCTATGAGTTCATGGTCATGATGTGTGCACATTGTTTCATGCATGTATTGATGTATGTGAGCTATTGAGGAAATGATTCCGATTTCCATCTATTTCCATTTCCACTTATATGCATATTTCATTTCTATGAGTGCATCTCTATTTTTGTATCTGGTAGCCACTTAATTTTTTATTTCTCTAGATGTATTGGGATCCCTTGCCATTTGTATCTACCTTGTATTGATTCTCCTTCATGGAAAATTATCCCACATATTATGTATTTTGAGAGCATCTTCCAAATCTATTAAAGGAGGCTCCCCCACTTTGTTCTTGGCTAGAAGCTTGAGAGCTTACTTCATGATTTTGGAAAGCTCACTCTAATCCACATGTGAGTTTTCCCATTTCATGATCTATTGAGTTTTGAGTCTCACACTCATTTCATTTTTTTGTCTACATTATCTATTTCATTTAGCTTTTTCATGTGTACTTTCTACATGGTATCAGAGCTTCATCTCTCTATCACCTTTGTCTAATACCTTGTTTCCTTGGGCAAACTGTTGTTGTCTTTGGTAATAGGTCCATTGTAAGGAGTAGAAGTTGGAAACACTCATGCTTGCCTCTTGAAAGAAGTGAGACATGAAGTTGAAATGGATGGCCTTAAGAATTGCTATTGTGGTGCAAAATATCTTGTGGGACCTCTCGGGTTTGAGATGTAACAATCGAGAAGTCTATAACTGAGAATTGTGATACACAAAAGAGGGAAAATGTTAACTTTTCCTCATCACCTTGAGCTACACTCAACATGTGAGAAAGAAGAGCAAAATATTTTCTATTGCAGCATTTCTAGGCATAGAATGTCTCTACCAAACTCTTGCAATTAAGAGAAAGCATAGAATGTATTATCTATGAAATCTAAACATAGAATGTCTCCACCAAACTCTTGCAATTAAGAGAAAGCATTTCAATGCATTATCTATAAAATCTAAAGCAAAAATCCTTTGGAAATCGTGTCCTAATAACGCTAAAGGAATTGTGTTTGGGATCGACCATACTATTGTGAGAGTGATAGGAGTTTATTATGGTAATCTCCTCTCAGTAATAGTGGCGAAATCAAGTTCAAGGAAGCTCAATGTCAGTGCAAGTGGGCACTCTATCTTTGAGATAGAGACATTGTATAACAAAAGCCCGTGGAGTATTTGCCTTTGGATCCTACGTGAGAGATTCCTACTCTTTTTCAAGTACTCATCTTGTTTGAGAGCTGTGACCTCATTGCTCAACATCCCTTCTGATGGATTTGAGTGCTTGGGTAGCAATACTCTTTCCAACCCTCAAACTAAAAAATGTTTGACTTATTTTGCTTCGTTTGTCTACCTACTCCCATGTTGAACCTACAAATATCATCACCTACATAATCCAATGAAAATGAATCAATGATCATTTGTGTGTGAGCCATAATCTATCATGATGACTCTCCTTGATCATCAACTAAACTAAGCATTTTTGCCTTCTCTTTGAGAGAGAGAGAGAGAGAGAGAGAGAGACAGAGAGAGAGAGAGAGAGAGAGAGAGAGAGAGAGAGAGAGAGAGAGAGAGAGAGAGAGAGAGAGAGAGAGAGAGAGAGAGAGAGAGAGAGAGAGAGAGAGAGAGAGAGAGAGAGAGAGAGAGAGAGAGAGAGAGAGAGAGAGAGAGAGAGAGAGAGAGAGAGAGAGAGAGAGAGAGAGAGAGAGAGAGAGAGAGAGAGAGAGAGAGAGAGAGAGAGAGAGAGAGAGAGAGAGAGAGAGAGAGATCTCAAGAACACCATCTCTAAGCTGACTTCATCTGTGCATGCTCAAAGCAAGAGAAAGCAAGAAAGAGCCTTCCTCAACATTTTTGTTGTCCCATGACACAAGAGATAGAGAAAGATAGGTGCTTCCTACATTCTCATGATCTCAAAAAGAGAGAGAAAAGGAAATATCACGTGCTATATGGCCTGATTGATTTCTTTTCCATTGAAATCATCAATATTCTCTTCTTATCAATTATTTGTTTTTATATTGATTCTCTTTAAATTGGATACATTCTCTTTAATATGAATAAAAGAGAATCAATACACAAATAATTGCCTATTCTTTTAGTACACAAATATACCAAGTGGATTGAAAAGCATTGTAACTTCAACTAAGGGTTAGATAAGGGAATTTGTTTGTGTTCCACTTCATCAAGCTCAAGTATCTCTCTCAAATGCCTTTTCAATAGCAATGTAAAGGGAACCTAAGGGTCAAATAAGGGAATTTGTATGTGCCCCACTTCATAAAGCTTAAGTATCTCTCTCAAGTGCCTTTTCAATAGCAATTTAAAGGGAACCTAACCATTGTTTCTTGTAACTTTTACCCTTTATTCACATTATTATTGAAATACTTCTAAGTTTCTCATTCCATTAGATCCACATCTTGTTATATCCTTTGGCACTAAGTGCCCACTATTGTCATTCAACATCCAAGGGTATCTTTGTATTGACCCAAGTTTATATCCTTTCTCCAATTGTAAAATATCCCTCCACAAGTACCCTTAATTTTTGGCACATCAATTGGTACTAACGGCCATCAATATTGTAACGCCAAGTAAAAAAGAGAACTAGTTTCCAAAGGATACAAGCAAAATCATAGCATCAATTATGAAGAAATATTTTCTCCTACAACAAGATACACTACAATCTGCACATTTGTTGCTGTAAGTGCTCATTAAAAATGGCCCATATATCAACTAAATTTCAAGAGTGCTTGTGTTAATGAAGAACTTCAAGAAGATGTATATGTGAAATAACCTGAAGGTTTCCAAGTCAAAGGAAAAGAAGATAATGTATATAGACTTCACAAAGCACTCTATGGTCTAAAGCAAGCACCTTGCACATGGCCAATGGATTTAAGAAAAGTTAAATAGATTCCAACCTCTACATCTTTGAATAAGACTCCTTGCTTGCCTTTTTTCATCCTCTATGCCAGTGATGTGATCTTGACTGGTTCACCTAATGATCAAATCTAACTTCTCACATCCAACTTCATCAAGAGTACTGCATGATAGATTTAAAGCTCCTTTCACTATTTATTAGGAATGGAAGTTTGGTGATTACAGAAAGGTATATTTCTAGAAGCTTACCTTGTAGGATACGTTACCACTTGTGGATGTGCATGCATATCGACAACTCATTGGCCCGTTGCTACCTAGCGAACACTAGACCCAACATTGCATATGCAATTGGCATACTTCCCCAATTCTCCCACGAGCCTCATCAAATACATTAGCAAGCTGCTCAAAGATTACTTCTCTACCTTGCCCTCACTCAACATCATGTTCTTTGGTACATAGGGGGCATTGGTCTCATTGAGTATTGTGATTTAGATTAGTTTGGTGATCTTGATTCTTGACATTCCACCTCTGGCTATATCTTCTTTCTTGGTTAAAGACCCATCTTTTGGACAAGTAAGAATAAGCCTACAATTGCTCTTTCATCCATAGAGGCTAAGTACTAAGCATCCTATTTTGCAACATGTGAGGCCATATAGCTTTGATGGTTATTCTCTGACTTTGGTATCTTGCAAGATATTCCTATATGCATCCATGCTAGTCACCCTTGGCCATCTTGAAGAATCTAGTCTTACACGTTGGACCAAAGCACATCGAGATCCAATATCACTTCATCCGCAAGAAGATTCTATCTCAAGAGATTACTTTGGATTAGTGATCTCTCGAGAGAACTTGATAGATATGTTCACAAAGGCTCTACCTCAAGTCCCACTCCAACACTTAGTGGACCTCTATAACACTTAGTGGACCTCCATTCTAGAGGAAGTGTTGAATAAACGATTCCTATTTCCATCTATTTCCATTTCTAATTATATGTCTCTATGAGTACATCTCTATTTTGTATCTAGAAATCACCCCATTTTGTATTTCTTTAGATGTATTTGGGATCCCTTGCCATTTTTTTCTATCTTGCATTCATTTTCGTTCAAGGAGAATGATCCAACATATGATGTATTGTGAGAGACTCCTCAAAATCTATGTAAAAAGTGCCTCTCCCCCACTTTGCACTTGTTTAGAATCTTGAGAGGTCACTTCATTCTCTTGAAAAGATTACTCTAGTCCATATGCAAGTTTTCCCATTTCATGGTCTACTCACTTTTGTGTCTCACACTCATTTCCATTTTGTGAGTACATTATCTATTTCATTTAGCTTATGCATGTGAACTCTCTACATGAGCATGGTGATTGTGGACATGGAATAATGTTTGGTTAATACTATGCATAATGAAACTGATGCGATATAATCTTGTGGTTAGCTATCATCACCCTATAGTTTCATATATTTTTGTGGTTGGCGTTTATCACCTTATAGTATAACTCTCCTTTTGCAATAAATATGAAGTTCTCTTGGATTAATCTTGGTATATATGTTTTTCATTTTAGAAGACATACAAATTTTAATCATATAATCTTTGTTCAAGTCTTGAACATGATAGGTGCATATACATGTTACGAATCTATTTTGCATTTTCATATGTTATACTTGTGTATGCATTTAATGTACATGCATCTTGCACTATGCTTGATTATGGATAAGTTTTCCTATCATTTCTAGAAGTGATAGGAACTCCATTCAAGCTTCATATGAGTTCATGTTCATGATGTGTGTATATTAGCATGTGTTCTTTCTTAGTTCTATACCCACTATCGGGACACAATAGACATTCGTGGGCATGTTATGGTAAATATATAAAATGGATTTGATGATTGTATAGATTTGTAATTCACTACCATGAGATTATAGTTGCACTTCCTTTAGGGATGAATTCGAATTATAGATTTCATTCTTGACATCTTCATTCAAGTCATGGCAATGAATTCATTATTGTTGAGTTTTTCACCCACTTTAAATTGCTGAACTCAAATAATCCTATCTATTCATGCTCATTTTGTGTATTTTATGGTCCATGTGTGTATGTTTGTGAGCATATATTCATTCCTCACTTCCATAGCCACTATTGGGAATCATTGAATGCCATATTATTTTGCCTATACTACACACAATGGAGCTAATGACTATATAATCTTGTGTTTAACTATCATGATCATATAGTTGCACTTTCCATTTCAAGTGAATCTGAGATTTACTTGGATTTACCTTTCTATATATGTCTTTTAGATAAATAGATATACTATTATGACAAAAAAGGTAAAAGTTTGGTTGTGTAAGGATTTTCATTAGTTGTTGATCAAACAAGATTTAACTTGTCAAATCACCTTTAAAATGGATGCCTTTAAAATGGATGCGGTGGCCTATTCAAAGCATATCTTAGACACATATTTAAGATTTTGTTATTTTTAAAAATCAACTAAAGTTCATATGAAGTTCTTGTAAAGTGACCCTCACATTTAAAATGGACACGTTTGCCTCTTTAAATCATATCTCTGACAAATATTTCCGATTTTGTTATTTTTAAAAATCAACTAAAGTTTGTATGAAATTCTTGTAAAGTGACCCTTTCTAGCAAACTTTGCATAAACCTGATTTTTTTATTTTGCTTGCATTGTTCTTTGGAGTCAAGCATCAATATCGCTCCATCATCTTCTTTTCAAATTAATGGAATAACCAATGTAAGCAATAAATTTAATATCAACATGATAGTGAATCACATGTGTGCAAAAAAAGGAAGGTGTTTCAAAAAGATCTACAACCTGGAGGACTTCAGAGACTTTACAATGCAGAAAAGTAGTCTACCCTCAAAGTTGTATTAACAATTGTGGTGTTTTAGAAGAACCATCATTCCATCTTGAAGTTTGCTCTCCCACAAACTTCTATCATGAACTTCCTTTCCCTTTTGTTGTGTTTCCTATGATTGAATTTCTGCATCCATATGAACTCCTCTAGCATGTTGAGTGATGAGAGTTTGGTAGAAACCAAGTGAGTCTTCTTTGCCTATACAAACACTATCCTAGGAGAGCCATGTAAAAACTCAAAAGGCATAATAGGAGTTACCGCATACATCAATCGAAATGGGGAGTGACATATGGCTTCCTTGCATGCCAAGCTATAGGCCCACATGGCTCCTAAATATGGATTACCCCAAGTAGTTGGCCTTAGTCTACATTCCTTTCTAAGCAGGGCAATTAATACCTTGCGTCTTCACTCTACTTTTGATAGTAAGCACATGACGTGATGTATAATCTTGTAACTCTTAAAACTTTCTCACAATATTTTTTTGATAAAATGTGTCCCTTTGTTAGTAAAAATTTCTGATGGACACCCATATCTGCAAAATATGTTGGTATACAAAAAATGAACAGTTGTTTGGGTATCACAATCTGGTGAAGAAATGGCCTCAACCCAATTAGTGGCATAGTCTATTGTGACCAACAAGTACTTTTTGGGAAAATAGGCAAGATAAATAGATCCTATGAAATCCAATCCCCATTTGTCAAAGGGTTTCCAAAGTGGAGACAACCAAAGGTTGTTACCTCTACATCTTGGGGTTGGGTCCACATCTTTGACATACATCACATGCTTGTGCTCTCTCCTATGCATCTTTGAACAAAGTTTGCCAACAAAAGCCAACATCTTGGATTATTTGATGCATAATGTGTCCAGGGAGGTGCCCACCACCTAAACCTTCACGTGTATTCTTAAGGACTTGTCATGCTTATTCTTCTTCCATGCACTTCCTAAGGGTACTATCCTTTTCACACTCATATAATTTTCCATCAATAATGGTTAAGGCCCGCTCTTCATGAGAAATGTCTTTCTGTGCATAGAGTTAAATTCTTCAGGATACTTCCCTATCTTGAGTAATTCTTTGATATCTTCATACCATCCATGAGTGTGTATAGTGAAAAATTCAACATCTGGGAACTCATCTTGCACTCCAATGTCTTGGTTCTATAGGCTAACTCCGAACATATGATCAACCATAAAATTTTCTTTACTTACTAGGAATTACAACAAAATTGAATTCTTGAAACAATAAAAGACATCTCTAGAATCTAACTATTTTTTAATGGCTTATTCAATAACTACTTAAGTGATTGACAATCTCTAATAATCATAAACTTCACCCCAAGAAAATAATGACAGAACTTTTGCACTACAAATAACATTTCCAAAGCTTCTCTCTCAATGGTACTATAATTCTTCTTGGCCGTAGTTAATATAATTCTTCTTGGATTTAGTAAATATAATTCTTCTTGGCCTTAGTCACTATGCTATGTAAGGACTATCCCTTCTTACATAGGGATTGTCATACACATGTACATGGAAATATTTGGACCAATATGGAGTAACTAGGATAGGTGCTTCCATGAGCTTTGATATGAGAATCCAATAAGTCTTTTCATCCTCTTCTTCCAAATTAAATGGGACATCTTTAGTTGTAAGCCTGTGGAGTGGCCGATCTATGTTTGCATAAATCTTGATAAAACTTTTATGATATCTAGTATGTCACTAGAAAGTGATATCTAGTACCTTGTGTCACTAGAAAGTGATACTTATTGTGATTAAATTTCAGCTTAATTTCCTTGCATCTTTTGAAGAACCATTGCAGTTGTGCTAGATGATAATCTAACAGTTCATAGGAGGACTAGTACAAGAACCTCAGAAGAAGTAAAAATCATTGATGAAGATTCAACAAGATTCCAAAAGTAGGCGTTCAAAGATAAGTTCATAAACCTATTGAAAGTGCCAGGAGCATTTCTAAGTTTGAATTACATTTTTATATAAACATAAGTATCCTAAGGTGTGATGAAATCCATCTTGTCTCAATCCTATGGGTGAATTGATATTTGATTATACTCATTAAAACCATCCATGAAGTTGTACAATGCATGTCCAAACACTTCTTCAATAACCTATTCTATGAATGACATAAGGAACCCATCTAGAACTATTATCTTGTTGAGTGCTCTAAAGCCCACACATATCTAAATTTTATTGGTGTTATTTTTTGGCACAATCACCATTAGAGAAATCCATTATGAGTGCTCAACAAGGATGATAATGCAAGCATCCTCCATTTTTTGGACCTTTTGGTAAACAACTTCAACATACTTTGGATATAACTTATAACTACCAAGCTTCTTTTTCTTCCTTTTGTTTTTCGTGTGCTTGAATAGATGTCAAAATCCAACATAAAGATGGAAAAAAGTGACATGATGATCCTAAGTGTGTTCACACACATCACTACTAGTATATATCAAGAAATCCCCCTTGGGAGTGATGTAGTGAACAAGAAGCTAACACTTAGGCATAAGGAAGTGGCAAGCTATATGAAAAGAAATCAATCCAAAAAAGAAACTAAGCCCAAAGCTTTGTGGAAAGCTTTAAAATTCTCCCTAGGAAGAGCCTTTGTGAAAAGGTGTGCAACATTATCCTATGTGGGCACATAAGCCAAACTAATCTCTCTGGCACAAAACCTCTTCATGACATAATGGTAGTGCAACTCAAGTTATGCATAAGTCAAGCATCTAATATCATTTTGATAGAGAACAACATTGAATGCATCTCCATCATCATGAAGCCTCAACCGTAAACCTATTTTTATGGGAGTGACAATAGATTTGCAATGTTCAATGCCAAAACACTACAATAATGTGTCAATGTATTTTGTTTGACACAAATATGTTCCCCCATCAACTTGCATAAATTGAATGCCCAAATAATGATGAAAATGCCCAAAATCTAACATCTCAAAAGATGCATGCAATTCAAGCTTAAATTCAACGACATGATTCTCATTAGGACCAATGAGTAGCATATAATCAACCTATACAACAATGATAAGAAGAACATTATCGGCATGCTTAGCATATAAGTTGCTCTCAAATAGAATATTCTCAAAACCATGTGCTAGTAAATAGGCATACCAAGCACATGGTGCTTGAGTCAACCCATATAATGCCTTTTTTAGTATGCTCTCTTTGTTTTCAAGCCTTTTTTGCACAAAACCATAGGGTTAAAAACATACACTTCTTCATGTAAATAACCATTCAAAAATGTAGTTCTAATGTCTCACCAATGTATATTCAAACCATGATGAGCTGCAAGTGGAAAAATAATATGAACGATGATTATTCTGCATGTGGGAACAAAGGTCTCATCAAAATCAATGTCTCTCTCTCTCTCTCTTGAGCATAACCTTTGGCAACAAGCCTTCCCTTATAACTATCAACTATTCCATTAGACTTACATTTCAGCTTGTATACCCAATTAGTGCTAATGCATTTTTTCTTGGATGGAAATCACATAAAGGCCAAGTACCATTCTTCATAATAGCATCATATTCTGATTGCACAACACCCATCCAATTTTTTGAATTCTATCCAAATTTTTCTCATTCTCATCAGAAAGACTAGAGACAACCATTATATAAGAATTTTTGATGCAAAGGAAGCACTATGAGAGCCTGAACAAGTATGATGTGATAAACATGCATCTAATTTTCTATCTCTCAAAGTCTACACCAACCATTTAAGAATCATTTTCACATTTTCTATGTCATCCCTCTCATCAACAAGCACATCATGTAAATCTGCATTAGAAATGGAATAATCTACATCATCATTTACGTTGCTCTAGCATAATGGCAAGTACCAAAGTGAGGAGGTTCACCTCATAATTTTCAATCCAGGAAGACGTGAGGAGGGCATGATGACCGTGAGCAAGTGAAGTGCACAAGTGAGTGAGTGAGATGCACACAAGCATGCACACACATACACACACACACATGCACACAAGGCAAGGCAAAGAGTGGAACAATGGAATCCTCTATTAACATGCTCAAAGAAAGCATAAAATACTCTAGAACAAGCTCATGCTCCAAGTAGCTAGCCCCAAAAATGAGCTCTCTAGCTCTTTTTATAGTTTTTTGACTAGTTTAGGCCCTGTCTAGACCTAGTGTTTGGCCTAGTTGAAACTTAGGTTCTAGGGATTATTTTGTTGAACGCTTATTGCCCTAACAAGCTACTTATCTTTGTACATTCTCTAGTAATACATTCAGCATTTTGTGTTGTGCTCCAAGCTTTTTCTTCTTCCTTGTGCTGTTTGCGTGCTTCCGCACACGTCTAACTCCAACAATTGGTATCAGAGCAGGTCGTCGCTTCATCTAGGGTGTTGTGGACACCCCTCCGGTCGCAGTCTCAGAATCACACAAAATTTGGTATGTATACTCAAAGTGTTTCAGAGATCAAAACAGCTTCGCTATGTGGTGCCGAAATTGCGATATGAGCTCGTTTCAGCCTCCGAATGCACTATCATAGTGCTTGTGCAGGCTATTTTGTCTTTTTCTGCCAAAGGTATATACCAGTTTCGGTTTGCTAGTATAAGCATCTCAAAGTCTGCTACAGGTCTAGTAGAATTTGTCTGGGCAGTTCTGTTCAACTTTTTGAGATACAATCAATTTTTTGCATCAAGGTATTTTAGTCACCAACCATGGCTTGAAGCAATGATGTATTCCGTATGTTGGCTGTTGAGGATAAGTTGGATGGTACCAACTACCTATTATGGGCTTATATGATGCGACATGTATTGGTTGCAAAAGGACTGTGGAACATTGTGCAGGGTGTTGAAAAACGTCCTATCACACCTGCAACTGTTATAACTGCAGGTACTGAAGCTGATGTAGAAGGTGTCGAAGATGATGATATTCTGCATATTCCTATTCGTGTTGCGGTTTCTGCTGCATCTACTGTAGAGCAAATTTTTTGGGATGGCAGAGATGCCGAGGCACATGCATTGATAGCTTTGTCTATCAAATGTGCCATTATTCCTCACATTCGCTCTTATAGAACAGCTAAGGATGCTTGGGATATACTTACCACATTGTACCAAGCTAGGAGTGAGGCTCGTGTTGCTTACCTTTGAAAACAATTGGAGAGTGAGCACATGAATGAAGGTGATTCTATGGACAATTTTCTAACAAAGATCAAAGACTTGAAGGAAAAGTTGATTTCTGCTGATGAGGCTATACCAGATAGCTCACTTGTGCATACCATTCTGAATGGTCTTCCTGATTCATATCAGAGTTTTGCTTCTACTCTTTGGTTGATGATGAAAGGAAATCCAAATGGCTTGTCATTTGAGAAGTTAGTATCTATTCTGTTGCAGGAAGATGAGTCCAGGCAGAATAGGTCCATTATATGCGTGTTGCAGATCAAGCTTTCCTGGCTAGTCAGAAGGGCAAAGGAAAATGGAGCTCTTCAACTAGTAAGCAAAAATCTGCAAATGCTGCACATTCGAAGAAGGAAGATAAAGATGAGAAGAAATTAGAAAAGCAGAAATTGTTTGGCAAGTATTGTAAAGGGAATGATCATATCATAAAGAACTGTCCAAAACTAGCTGCAAAAGAGGCAAAGAAAAAGGAGGCTTGAATGGTTGTTGTAGAGGCCTCTACACCAAAAACAGAGTCTGCTAATCTTGTGCAGGAAGTTGAATGGGCGTTTACTACTTTTGCAATTTTGACCCATCTTCTCATGAGCAGTGCATGTCTGCAGTAGACTCAGATGTTTGGTACTTTGACAGTGGGGCGACCAAACACATTACCTCGCAGCACAATTTCTTCTCTTCACTCGAGCTTGCCCCTACAAGGAATACTCTTACATGCGCCAAAAGCTCCTCTTATTCTGTTATGGGAGTTGGTAAGATACTTTTGACTATTGCTGATGGTAGTTCTTTCACTTTGTCAGATGCTTTCTTTGTGCGAGGGATCAAGAAAAATCTTCTATCCGTTTCTGCATTAGCCAAGATTGGCTTTATTGTGAAATTTGTTGATGACCGGTGTACAGTTCATGATCTATCAAATGGCGACGTGATTATTACTTCTGGAATTTTATGTCATGGGTTGTATAAGCTCATCGACTATGAAAGATCTATAAATGATTCGGCATGTGCAGTACATGATTCTCAAGCTATGTCAGATGCAAAGCTTTGGCATGCACGCTTTGGTCATCTAAATTTTGCTAGTTTGCTACATCTGCAGAAATCTGAAATGGTGTCTTCTTTGCCCAAACTTGAGGCACCTGGAAAACATGTTTGTGAAGGCTGTATTTTGGGCAAAATGCAATGTTTCTCATTTCCAAAAGATGGTTCAATTTGGGCTACTCAGAAATTGTAGCTTGTACATAGTGATGTTTGTGGTCCTATGGAAACTCCTTCTTTTTAAGATTATCTTTACTTTGTGACTTTCATTGATGATTTTTCCAGGCATGCATGGGCATATCCATTGAAAGCAAAGTCTGAAGTGGTCATGTGCTTCAAATAGTTTTTGGTTTTGGCTGAAAATATGTCATTATGTAAAATGGGCACTCTCCATTCTGATTGAGGGGGGAATATATGTCTTCTGATTTTAATGCATTTTTGGCTGAACATGGGATAAAACACTAGCATACAGTGCCGCATACACCTCAAAAGAATGAAGCTGCTGATCGGAAGAACATGTCACTCATGGAGATGGCAAGGTGTATGGTCAAAAGTCAGGCTTTACCACATAGTTCCTGGCTTGAGGCTATCATGTGTGCCGCATATGTACTTAATAGGTGTCCTACTAAAGCGCTCCAGTCTATCACTCCATATGAGGCTTGGCATGATTGCAATCCATCTGTTGCTCATCTGCATGTTTTTGGTTGTTTGGCATATGCATTAGTGCTTGAACAACATCGCAAAAAATTTGGATGATAAAGCAGTAAAAATGTATTTTTGTTGGGTACAATTCTAAAAGTAAAGGCTATCGTTTGTATCATCCACAGACTAAACACATTCTGGTTAGCCGTGATGTTGTTTTTGTGGAAGCTGCTATTCAGCCATTGCTTTCATGTACTAAGGAGACATTTGTTAGCTCCAAAGACATGCATGATACTTTGTTGCCTCTTTTTATAGGTGGATAGTCTAGTGCTAGTTCTAATAAAGCTCCCTATATGCTCCTTCTTCCTATGTGTCCACTACTTTGACATGTTACCACACTTTGTGCTTGACCTTGAGTGCCAACACTCCCCCCTACCGTTGTTGTAGTGGGTGTTCCATGTAGTACTTGGAGAGGTAGTGTTGAGCATGAATCCACAAGAGGAGTCTGCTTTCCAAATGTAGCCAAGTCGATTGTCCTCTTCTTCTTCTATCATTGCTAGTCTTTGCAAGGTTTTCTCCCTTCATATGTACTTCTTTCTTGGATTCCCACATGATATTGTAGTTGTGAGCTTCTAAAGGTTACTAGTTGCTCAAAAGAGGTTGTGAATTTTATTTTTGAGCAGCTATTAGCTGTGAATTATTTCACAGGTATTGATGCAGTAGCCTTGATGTCTTTTAGATCTTTTCTAGCATGGGTTAGTTTTCATGCCAGATACTTGTAACCCATAATGAATGATGGGTAAGTGTGTGTGTGCATGGGTTAAAGAAAATATGGGCCTTGTGCACGACCTTGTAATGTGGCCGTATGTATGCATACTTGGGGAATGCATTGCAAGAAGTATGGTGCAAGAAATTGGGTCTTGAGCTAAGTGCTCAAGGGTATGCTGACAAAGAGGTTTCCTAATCTATCATTGTTATAGCATTGCCAAGGTAGGGTATTCTTACCATGGTGAAAGGTCAGTCGATATTCACCTCTTTTACACCCGTCATTGTGATTGACCATTGGATTGTCGTTTGTTGTTAATCGATTTCCTTGTTGATGTTTCATTGATGAGATTCTTCAAGCATATGGTCCTATCTCTTCTCTCTTTCTTTTCCTTCCCTCTCTCCTTTTTTTTTTGGTACAATGTCACAAAACAAGAAGAAAGAGGTTAGTATCAGCAAAATAGTTTTCATATGTCAAATGTGTCTCATGTGCCTAGGATTCTCAATTATGTCTTTGCGCGACCTTGTAATGTTGCCCTATATGAATGCATATTGTGGAAATGCATGACCTGAATGGTGCAAAAGATGGGATTATGCAAAGAGCACATGGTTTTGCATGTTGAGGCTTCAAATGTTACTTATAGACATTGTTGCAATCTTTTTTGGAGATATCCGTTGGATCTCGAAATGAAGTTGATCATTCCTCCTTATAGGGATCCATTCTAGAACAATGTTTGGCTGCATAGAGATCACTTTGGTCTTCTTCATCTTTGGATGATTTCTTAACTTTTGTATTCCTCGTGGCTGGCTCTTTGGTTCTATGGAAGCTATAGGTGCTTTTGGCTTCCAAACCCATACCCTTGTTGCTTGTCGTCGTACTATTGTTGAAGAGGTGAGTTAATCTTCTTTTGATCTCGATGCTTGATTCTAATCCTTGCCTTTCGTTGAGTTCTTTTTTGAGACTTTACTTGTGTGGGAGAGCATAAGGTTTTGTGCATGTAAGAGTTCCTTGTGTACCCACATGTGTAATCGCCCTTGTTGAGCTGCAACTAATTTCTTAGGAACCCAAATTTGTATGTTATTGTGGTCGGCCTTCATCAACTGCTTTGGTACCCAACTTTGAAGTACTCTTTGAGATAGAGATCATCATTGTTCTACAAAAGGTTTTCAATGACTTCATTCAAGAAGTCTGTACCTCTATCACCTACTAACTCTATTGCTAACCCGTATCTAGTGAATAGGTTCTTGAATAAAAACTTAGCCATGGTTTGAGCATCATTCTTTGTTGTGGATTTTACTTCTACCCACTTTCTAAGGTAATTTGTGGCTACAATAATGTACTCTACATGGCAGTTTTTACCTGGGGGATTAATAGGACCTACAAAGTCTATACCCCACTTCGAGAATGTTCATCCTCCCATCATTGGTCTCAAAGGC
Organism: Ceratopteris richardii; assembly: GCA_020310875.1. Classification (NCBI taxonomy): domain Eukaryota; kingdom Viridiplantae; phylum Streptophyta; class Polypodiopsida; order Polypodiales; family Pteridaceae; genus Ceratopteris; species Ceratopteris richardii. The sequence goes on from CM035415.1 coordinate 110,577,170, forward strand.
ATCTTGCCTTTTTTGATCGGATATTGTGCATGTTAGCATGTGTCACATCTCTTTTCACATAGATATGTGCATCTATATGAAGAATGGGCTACCAAATTCTTGAGAATATAATGGTCTTAACTACTTGGCCAGGCCCGAAGTGTCCACTTGCAACACTACTATGTGCAATTTCTAAGATTTTCAAATAGTCTGATTCGTGAACACACAGTCTTAAGTAACCATCTTTGCCTCTTAGATATAGGTTATCTCCTACTAAAGCATAGTCTCAAGCCTCTTGTCCATGCTTCATTTTCTTTCTAAACCAGCCTCATTGGGTAATGTCCCCAGTCTTATGAATTCTACCAATGGAGCGCTCCATTCCAAAGTTAATGACACATGATAAAGGGTAGCATACTCCATTGGGGGTCTCTATTGACACATTGGATAGTTCTTAATCCACTCATGTTTTCTTTATCCATACTAGGCCAATACACTCCTAAACATTTTAGATTCTGCAACATTTCTTGTTTAGAATAGTGATTTCCTAGCAATCCTTCATAGGCATGTTGCAACCAAGTACTATGTTCATCCTCCTAGACAACAAGCTAGTACACCCTCTTTATCCTTTTTGTACATACTTCCTGCCAATATTTGATATTTTTGTGATTTTACAATTTCCTTTTGGTTCTTCTTCACATTCTTATTTGCAGATCCAAAGGTTAGGAAAGGCACCAACTTATTTGCCCATTTAGGAACAACTTCTCAATTGAACAGATACGCATCGGGTAGTTTATCAGACACTCCTTGCGGTGGCTCTCTTGAGATGATGCAAGAAAGGCGATCCGCCTTGAGGTGGGTCCTCCCTTTCTTAACAACCACTTCAAAATCATATTCCATTAGTAAGAGGAACCATCTTACTAAGCATCCTGTATTGCAAGGTTTATTGACCATATATAATAAAGCTTGATGATCAGTGAAAAACTTGAACTTATTGGTCAATAGATAGTGTCTAAACTTCTTCACAACATATACCATGCCTAAGCCTTCTCTTTGGGTTGTTGTATAGTTTTGTTCAACCGTGTTTAGAGGTTTGATAGCATATGCTATAAGAAAATCTAGATTTCCTTCACATGTGGGTTGTGCTAGCGTATATCCTATTGCATAATTGGATGCATCTACATGGACGTGGAATGGTTTATTCCAACCAAGAGTGATCAATATTGGTGCTGTGCACAAACATCTCTTGAGCTCATTGAAGGAATTTTTGCATTCGTAGTTCCACTCAAAATTTCTCAACAGGGCATAAAAAGGGTTTAACCATGACTACATACATGTGGATAAACCTACGGTAATGCCCAGAGTGGACCATAAAGGCTTGTACCTCTTTAACCTTCCTTGGCCTTAAAAACTCTACTATGGCTCTTACCTTGTCCTCATCTGATGATATTTTGTTCTTAGAAACAATATGACCTAAGATCTTACCTTGATGTACCATGATCACACACTTTTCTGGGTTCAGACACACTCGATATTCTCTACACTTGTTGAAGATCTGTCTGAGCTTAGGGATGTGGTATCTTCGTTCTTGGGAATGGGCACATAAATCATCCACATATACTTCTTCTATTTTGAAAGAACTCTTTGAAGACATGACACATGAGCCTTTGGAATTTTGTAGGTACATTGATGAGCTCAAATTGCATCAAGCAAATGCAAAGATTCCCCACTCTGTGGCGAATGTCATTTTGTGTTGATCTTCTGGGCAATGGGGACTTGGTTGCAATCTGAAAATCCATCAAGGAAGCTATAAACTTCTTTGCTTGCAATGTGCTACAACAAATGTTTGGTGATTGGAAGTGGATAGCTATCTTTGATCATAACAACATGAACTTTTTTAAGGTTAATACACACATACAACTTTTTGTTCTTCTTGGGCACCACTACAATGGGGGACACCCATTCATCATACTCAATCTCATAGATAAATCCAACTTCAATCAGTCTATCAATTTCTTCTTTTATCTTGGCTGCATAAGTGTCATTATATGTGTAGGGCTTTTGTTTGGTGGGCTTGGCATCGACTGTCATGGGGATCATATGAGAGCATATTTCTGGATTTACTCCCTTTAGGTCTCTATAGCTCCATGCAAAGACATACCTATATTCTGTTAATAAAGCTAAAAGCTCTACTTCTTCTTCACTTGGGTCTTCTCCTATGTACGTACATCGCTCTTTGTTCTCTTCAATGGTTATTACATTTTTTTTGGTTTTGGCTTTATTAACATATGCTTCTCCAGTGATGGCCTCTCTCTTAGGAATTTGTACAAAAACTTTCCTATCTTCAACTTCATATTTCTTGAAATTCTATGGTACTTTGAACAATGATTCCTCCTCTGCTTGTTTCACTGCTTTTCTTTTCTTTTTCTTTTGACCAAATTCACCTCCATCCTTTGAATTTATAGTTTTAATGCTTGTGAGAGTCTCTTCTTTGTTTTGGGTAAACAGTCCTACATTTTCTAGATAGTGCTCCTCTGAGTCAAAGCAACTATCCATCACAATCGACTCTAGATCATCGTCCTTCTCTTATTCTTCTATGACCTCATTAGAGTCACACTCTTCTAGAAAAGGTTCACACATGAACAAAGAGATATCATAACCCTCCTCATCAAAATGAGGCATCCACTATTCTTCATTGACAACAATGTCCATGGTGGCTAAGATTTTTGCCCATCCATGAGGCTCAAATTCCTCATCCAAAAAGATCATCGGTGCATAGGATGGGTCTCTAACTAGTCTATCTCCTTGAGAAGTTCCTCCTTCTCTTGCTTTTAGGCATCTTTCCTCTTCCTCTGTGACCTTGCACATCCACAAGTGAGTATCTTCATGCATCCAGGATGGATCAGAAGAACTTACAGAATGCATAGAGATTGAATCTTCTTGCACTTTGTGGATAGGATTCCACTGTAGGGGTGGTACACCTCTAAAGGTATGATCTTTTAGGTTGACCATAGTAGTGACCCCTAAGTGCTGCAAGTACAAGGTTTTACTTTGAGCATCTTTTGTAAGGTGAGATGACACTGAACCTTAGTTTTCTACATGACTTTAGTGTTTCTTGGAACCACTGAGTCTTCATTTCTTATCAATATTGTGGGAGCTCTGATATGAAGAGATTCACATTCCCATAGGCCTGTGAATTGTGGCAACTCTTGTAAGGAATTAGACTCAAAATCTAATCTTTCATCTTCTTGTTGCGCTGCTTGGTCTCCGTAAATAGATGGAATGCCTTGGGGAAATTGATAATGAAGATCATCAATTTCATGAATAGGAGGGGAACCACCCTTCTCCTTGGCCCATTTCTCTTCTTGTATTTCCCGCAAGAACTCTTGAGAGTATTGTTGGATTGAAAGAGGTGTTCCATCATTCCTGGAATCTTGAACATAAACTCTCATTGGTGGTGAGCTTTCTCTTTCAACCCCTAGTTGAGCCTGTGAGGGTAAAGAAACCTACGTCTTTTTTACCAACTACTCTAATCTTTCTAGTAAGCCCTGGAAATGCAAACTTGGTTTGATAGAATTTGTTTGAGTGAACAATTGATTGGCCTCGAGCATAGCCTGAGCTAGTTCTACCATTTTCATGCACATTTTTGTCCGTTCAATCTCTAAATCTGCTATAGGCTAAGTCTTATCTAGGTTCGCAGTTGTTGGACCTTCTTGAAATCGAGCCTGGTAGGCCTTGAACATCATGTCCAAGGCTTCTAGGGTTGGATCCACCAAGATTGATCTTGCTCTGGGTGGTGATGGTGCTACATGAGGTTGAGTAGATGGTGATGGTGGTGGTGTGTGAGAATGTGTTTGAGATGCGATTTCTGCAAGTTTAGCTTTGGTCTCACTTAAGATTTCTTCAAGTTCACTCATCTTCTTGGTCCATTGTCTTTTCATTTGTTCACGACTATCCTTCTAAGCTCTTGTCTTTTTCTTAGTTAGACTCTCAGTCTCACTAACCTCCAAACTCTTTTTTTAACCTAGGCTTTGGTTTTGCTGTAATGCCTAAGCTCTAATGACTACTTGCACTAGGGTAGTGGAAGTCACACTTCCATTAGAATCTACTACTAACCTAATGATGTTAATGGGAGTGATCTTTGGTGCATTGTTTGAGGTCTTGGGACAATCTTGAAAGAGGTGATCCTTCCCACAATCTGGGCAAAAAACTTTAATTTTCATTGATTAGGGTTGCATCGATGTAGGTTTAGGGCAATCACGAATGAAGTGATCTCGGTGGCATCAGTAGCATGGTCTTCTAGGTGTTGTGGTTCTTGTCTATCTAGGTTGAGTCCTGGGGTTTGGATTCCCATACATAACATTGGAGTATTCTAGCTCCCAATTTGGTTCCATAGGTAGTGCCTCATATTGATATGGATAATTCTCACTATTCTCGGGTGACTCTATGTAATAAGCTTGTGGACTATCTTGATTGGTGTGGTCAAGACTCTGAGCATGAGGGTCATTTTTTGAGACCAAAGGGGTCATTGGCACCAGTGCTCTATTAGGGTTCTCCTCTTCCATGGCATACTTAACTCGAATTACATTGGTAGGAGGTGGATGTTGGTTTCTAGGTACCGATTATGGCCTATATGGTGCCTGGTGTTGCTGTTGGTATTGAGGTTGATATTGCTGTTGTGGCCTATAATGCGACTGTTGGTATTGGTTCTGATACCTGCCCTATTGGTAAGGTTGTTGATAAGGTTTTCTGACAGTTTGCCTATTGTATACACAAACTTGAGCAGTATGGTTTGTGTATTTCCTCTCACTAGTGCAATATGGAGCATTCGATTCCCTCATATTATAGTTTTGCATTGGGCATACGTTAGTCATGTGGTCCCCTCTACAAGCGCTTCAACAAGATGACCCTTGGTGTTTGTCTATTTTGAACTCCTAGCTCCTTAGCAATGTGTTAAGCTAGCTCATCTATTGAGTGGAGGGATAAGAAGTATGACTAGTAGAACGGTAAGAGTCCTTATAGAGTTCGGACAATTCTAACTCCTCACTCAAGTTTTCTATGTCAATACACATTCTCAAGGATTGATCTAGTGTGATCGGCTCCTTGAGATATACATATGATCTAAGTTTCCTACTTAGAAGTCCATCTAAAAATAGGGAAACTTGTTTTGCTTGTGTAGGTAATTCAGGTGTAGGACATCTTTCCACATATTGTTTAAATCTTTGTCCCACTAGCCGAACTATTTCTTGGGGTGTTTTCTTGAAGCTGTGGATCAAAGATGATGTGTTATGCCTTATGCCACTCTTGGAAAATTCTACGATGAATGCTTCTAGAAATTGACCTATATTTCGATAGTTGTGATTTTTTAGGGGTTGAAACCAAGTTAAAGCAGTACCCTTGAGGGTCAAACGAAATGCCTCAAACTGGGTGAACAAATCCCCAACCTGTTCAACTCTTAGAACTTGTTTCAAATTGGCCACATGATCATAAGGATCTCCTGACCCATCAAAGTAGTTTTGCATTGTCTTGACCACTTGAGAGGGTCTAAGGGTTCTTGGGTACTCTCGATGTCTAAGCAATGGAAAATCATGTTCATCTCTTTGGTGTCTATGTGCTCTATGTCTCTCTCTTTTAGGTCTTTCACTTTCAAGTCCTGATCTATCTTTGCCCATAGTGTGTGGAAAACTTACCTCAGGTCTCTCTCTAGCTCTTTCTCTCTGGTTTTCATGAGCCTGACATGATCCTACTCCTTGGAGGCCATGGGAAACATTAGATCTTGGTGGATAAAAAATTAGTTTACCCTTCCAAGTGTAGGCATGTCTGCCATGCTCTGTGTTGTTATAAGGGTTGCCCACAATTTCTCTCATGCAATGGAACCCTTTGGCCCTCATAAAAATACCCCTTTTTGTATTTAGGAGATGTCCATATGAACACTCTCCTAAGCCCCCTTTTTTGATATTTCCTTTAGGCTATGGTATTGAAGCCTTCTCAATGAAAACCCTTTTTGCACACATCCAAATTCCCACGTAGAAGAATTCCCATGCCCATATTTGTCTTGAAGAGGGTGGTTGGAAGGAATATTTGCAAAGATCTAGAGAGATATGAGCACATGTTCCCATTTTGACTTTTCAAAAGGAACACATGGGGAATTGTGCTTAGCCTATATATAGAGGCTCATTTTTGTAAAGAGGGGAGCTTTTGGTCGATGTGCTCTCATGTATATATCCTTTGAATGGAAGAACTCTCAAATCTCTTAAGGCTTTGTACATATGTGTATTTAGTCTTAGAGTGTGAGAGAGTGAGGTGTGTGTGCATGCTAGCCTTTCCTATGTGTGTAAGTAGAGTGTTGCAAGTTTCTTGTATTTTACATATGTTACTAGGATCCTTGACTCCCATCTCTCCATGTTTTCAAGCATGTGGCATAGTTGCGGGCTGATGGCTGAACATGTTGGAGGATGGGGTGGATGAAAGGAGAGTCCTTCTTGAGCCTTCCTTCTTGCTTCCATGCAAGGTGGTGTGGGTCTTCGCTCCCAAGGGCATACTACAACAACAAATTTGGTGCCATTGCCGGGGAGAACGGCCTTTCATACTTTGGAGAGCTGAAGAGCATGTGGTAAGATATTGATTTGCAATTTTTCTGCTTATTCACCTAGGTTATGTGTGTTGGCATCACATTTTTCACCCTTCCATTGGGCCAATTGCACCCCATTTTCTTGTTTTCAGTAGGATAGTTTAGTTCATGTTTGGTTGGTTGCACAAAAACACCCCCTAAGCCCTCTTCTCTCTCTCTCTCTCTCTCTCTCTCTCTCTCTCCCTCTCTTACATACACACACCTCCACACACACACACACAATGGGCATCACAATCTACCTCTGCCATCTCCCTGTTGAGTAATTGCCTTGGATAGGGGGATGGGTATCCTTCCTTAACCATCCCTCTCTTCAAATTTGAAGAATAAAAACCAAAAAGAACGACCCTTACCCCCTTGTCTCTCTCACACTCCCACACATATACACACTCACATACACCTTTGTCTTCACTTTCCACCTCTATCCTCTCTTTCTTGAAATAATTGCTTTGAATTGTGGAATGGGTATTATACTTTCTTCTCCCTCCCTCTCTTCATTTTCAAAATATGAACTTCAATTTTCACGGAACTAGCTTCATAGTACTTGTATTAGGACGCTTCAGAATTACATTATTAGTGAAGAACATCTAAAGATTGGTTTGGTCAAATTCTTTTTAGGGATGTTGCATGGCAGAGGGTAGGTAAGGAATTAACTCCCCACTTCCTCTCTCTCCTTTGCATTAAGTCCTGCCTCCGCATGCGTGAAATCTGCAAGGTCTGTTGAACCTAGTTCCAAGGTGAACCTTTGAATGACTGTACCTGATGGTGTCAGTATTTTGTCATTCTCTCTCTGACCATATGGCCTTTTGACATGTTTTTGGGTTGGAAGATGAGTAACCTCCTCTCTCCGCCAGACACTATCGCTAAGGTGATCCTCCAGGTTGTAGCGGGTTGAGCTCTTCGCTCCCCAAGTTCCTGTTGTGTGCAAAGGAGCTCCTATGGGTGGGGTGATGGAATGAACCTTGCTCTAAGAACTCCCTTTCTGCTCATGTACCTCGGGTTGAGCCTTCATGATCCCCCATCTTCTCATTGTTCGTGCTGTTGGGGTCGAGCGTCTGCTTCCCTTGAGTCCGTGACCGTTGTGCGTTGGCTCTGCTGTATTTTTGGGTTCAACTTCTGCTCCCCCTCTAGCTTCTCTGGCTCGGGGTCGAGCACGGGCTGCTCCCCTCTATATCCATCCTTGCTCGGATCAAGCTTGAAGTGTGGTCCTTTGGTTTTGCATCAGCGAAGGCACACATTTCTTCTCATATTTGCATCCGCTGAAGGTTGGATTGATCTCCCAACAATGCTGCCTCCTGCATGACTATGCATCACTGTAGCTCTAGTCCCTAGCATCCTCGTACGCTGAGATAAACAGATGCCTAACATAGCTCATTTTCATTGTTCAAGGTGTTTCTCTGATTTGTGTGTGCTGGAAGTCAATCCAGCCCTGAGCTTCCTCATCACGGGGGTTTGTGCTTTGTTCTCCCTCTTCTCAAGAACGCTTGGAAAAGGTCCCAACGGCCACCAGTTTGAGAAAGGCTCCCAATACATCACCCTATAGCGCCCCTCAATAGTTTCTCCATGGACTGGTGTTCCCCTTTGATTTATCATGCTCCTATGTTGTACGTTGGATGGTCTGTGCCTGCTGCTCTCTACTGTAGCTTCTCCATGTCTCCATATAATGCTCTAGCTCAATACACAGTTGGTGGTTCTCTTGCTTGAGATGTTTGTATGTCCCTCATAAGAATCCTCCTGCTCACATCGTTAGCCCTTAGGCATGGTTGAAAAAGTGACTTTGGGTTTCTTCCTGTGCATGATAGTACTTAAAGTGTTTGGGCAAAACTTTGTTGAACTTGCTAGGCTTTTTGGAAACTATCTGAATGAGAACGCTCATGCTTTTATCTCTCTCAAAGTTGTTGAGATATAGAATTTGTGTTCTGTATTTTGATACTTACTCAGTCTATTTACATCGAACTCTTCGGCACCTGTTGATGGGTTGCTGTTTTAAAGTTTTTGTATTTAAAGATGGGAAGATTCGCGTGCTCGGTGGATGTGGAAACACAACTCTCCCTCCATCGGGACATTTTCAAGCACATATGCCCTTGCATGGGATTGAGACTGTATGGCTTAGCTTGCATGATGTTCTGTGTGACTGTTTTACTTGAGGCATTGTCAGGAAGATTCTGTTCTATGTTTTCACTTCTCGGGTGTTGAAGTTGGTTGGACAATAACCATGAGCCTCATAGCTCTATTCATGTCATGTATATTTTTTGATGCACGTTCCCTGAAGTGATTCACCTTGATGGATTGCATACAAAAATTGGATCTACCCATGACTCTTCTCATGTTTGAAATAGCTAGGTAAATCATTGATACTTTCTGAGTTTAAACTTTTTGTGGTGATACTCAACAAAGTTTTGTCTTTTATCATGATCTTGGGTTTGTTGTGATGTCATATCGTGCACTCTCTACTCTCAATAATTTATACACCACATGTTTTATGTTGTCCTCTCATAAAAGTACTTTAGATCTTGCAGATTGTTCTGATTATTCTTTTAGCATTTAGAGCTCGGAGGGTCTGGTGTGTGACTATCTGCGTAAAGGTTTGTGTGCTCACCTCCACCACCATTGGGAGAACATGGCCATACTATGAAAGTTAATTCTTGCAGGTTTCTTGCATTGCTTTTGGGTAAATTTGTTTCTATACATGGTAGGTGCACAAAGCCATTAATGTTTTGATAAGACATATGTTGACTGTGATGTGGTTATTGCCCCTTCATGGGGATCGTGGTTAGAAATCCACCAAACACTTTGACAAATATTGCAACTAATCACTCAATATACTTTGAGTTAAAGGGGAACACATGATAAAATCAAGTTTCCAGCCATGATGGTGAATCTTTGGTGATCATCCATATTGTGTATGCCCATGAGATGGGGATACATCTAAGAAACATTGGGTCTATGGAGGATCCACTTCATGCCATTCAAGGATCAATGCTTGGCATCACTTTGATCATGAATGAAATTATAACATTGATGTTTATCACACATTATTCTATGCAGCTCAGTTTCACTATTTATGTGTAGAAGCTTTATAAGATTGAACAAGTATTGAAGATAAGAAGCCAAAAATGCAAAATTGTTCGAGCTCATTTGAACATATTTGAAAGGTATGAAGCTTGGAGTGCTTGTTGGCGTTGGAGTTTTTTATGATTGACCTTCTCAGGGTTGGGATAATTACTCACTTGTATAATGTGAGCACTCAAAGATCAGCATCAAGATTGTGTTTTAAACCTTATGTTCACTCTCATTTAGGCCACCAAAGGTGGACTCTGATGCATGTTCACTTTTTATGCAACTAAAGAGTGATTCTTGACTATGACTGAAATACTTGTTTTCTTTTGGAGCTTCTACTTCAGGGACAACTTAATTTTTGGTCTCTTATATGTTGGGGTTGGCATCCAAGAAACTTTTACTTTATGGATGATGCACTTCATAACATAGAAGGTTCAAGCATCTACCCTCTTAGAGATCCACATCACTCTTGGTCTCTTTGAGTGGTATTATGTTTGTTCAAATCTGTTTATTACCAACCCTTCTTGTGCTAGGTGAATGTCTTTAAGGGGCATGTACTACATTCTCTTATGATCATTAAAGGTTGTGCACTTTTGGTTTGATAGTGGGCCTAAGGTTCATGCTGCTACAACTTTTTGATGTTTGGTTTCATGTGCCATCTGCATTCTCTGCTAAATCTTGGAGTTGCACGTTTTGATGCCCTATCAAGGAGTGATACACATGATGGATTTGAAGACTGCTAACTCCTTTAAACCACCTCATATCTGTGCATTCATCATATATATGATCTTCTTGCTTGATGGAAAGCTTGCACGTGACTGGAGTATATTGATTCTTCTCCTTGGGGAAGGAGTCCCTTATGATGATTAAAGAGCTTTTGGGCTTACTGAGTTCTTCTTTGTTGATCTTTAAATGAGAAGCTTATCTTCAATTTCTAACTGTGTACTCAATTCCTCTTGATTTTGAGTGTTACAGGCTTGAAGGAAGGAGGATGGTGATTCCTACTCTTTGGAAGTTTCTATTGCATGCTCCTATCATAAATAATTGGAAATGGATAAATTGCTTGTTTTTTCCTCTATATGTTTGTGTTGGTTGCATATGATCACGTATGTTTGAAAGGAAATTTGTGTTTTTATAGGGTTGATGTGTGAATGATGTGCTAAGATTGGCTTGCTCCAAGAGAGTGTCTGATCAATATTTCAGGCATAGAATCTGAAGGACTTGTCGAATTTGTCTTGATCTAGCAAAGCTACTGAAAGAGTGTGTGGATTTAGACTTGTTCTGATACAAAAGTCACAATGGTATGAATGTTGCTTGATGTTCTGTATCCATTGACCCACTCACAGGAATTAGGTCCAAGACTACACAAATCTTGCTACATGCTAATGCATCTCTCTTGATTTTACTCTTTATTACTGCAAGTGGCTGCTTCTAGTAAAATTCCTGGGTTGAGTGCATAAGGCTTATACTTCAAAATGTTCTTCATGATGTGAGCATGTATTCTTTAAAGGATATTTACAGGTGAACATGCACATAGGGGGTTGAAATATTTGATTTAGACCTGAACTAAATTAAGTGTGAAATCACGGAATGAGTGATTGTTTTTTGCTAGGGAAGTAACTCTCTAGTTTCACAATGCTCATTTAAGGCTTATTTTTTCATAATGCATTGCAGGCCAACACACTTAGAACTTTAGCATTGATCCTTCCTACCTCCTATAGATGATCTGAAACTGTGCTTTGCAGGAATAACTCTGGATAAGCTGTTTGAATCTCATGAATGCTTGTAGAATGATAGGAGTCATAATGGTGCACTATTGTCTAATCATTTTGTGAACACATAATGCTTATGCTAATCTTGCTGATACGAGCATAGTATGAATGATGGCAGGAACATAAGTTAATCATGAAACCACATTCATCTCATGCTATACAATGCAATATGTCACACACTCACTTGAAAATAACAGATTTTGGCAACATTATGATGTAAGAGATAGGCACTATTAATCCTCACTGGGCTGCTTCTTTTCAAATTTAATCTACTTGTTGTGTATGTTTAAATTTCAGGTATTGGAGCTTCTAGAAAAGACACATTGGATGGAGGCTGGGCTGACTGCCCCCCAAGGGGATTGTGTCGCTCAACATTGCAGGCCTGAAGACTTGAAGACTTACAAAATTGAGGATTACAGTGATGCAGATTTGAAGACTTGAAGACTCACACTTGCACCAGTTCAACAATGAACGCTTCTCCTATCTTAGCTTTGTCGAGGACAACAAAGTCTAGGAGGAGGAGAGTGTTGTTATAAGGATTGCCCACAATTTCTCTCATGCAATGGAACCCTTTGGCCCTCATAAAAATACCCTTTTTTGTATTTAGGAGATGTCCATATGAACACTCTCCTAAGCCCCCTTTTTTGATATTTCCTTTAGGCTATGGTATTGAAGCCTTCTCAATGAAAGCCCTTTTTGCACACATCCAAATTCCCATGTAGAAGAATTCCCACGCCCATATTTGTCTTGAAGAGGGTGGTTGGAAGGAATATTTTCATGTTCCCTTTTTGACTTTTCAAAAGGAACACATGGGGAATTGTGCTTAGCCTATATATAGAGGCTCATTTTTGTAAAGAGGGGAGCTTTTGGTCGACGTGCTCTCATGTATATATCCTTTCAATGGAAGAACTCTCTTTTCTCTTAAGGCTTTGTACATATGTGTATTTAGTCTTAGAGTGTGAGAGAGTGAGGTGTGTGTGCATGCTAGCCTTTCCTATGTGTGTAAGTAGAGTGTTGCAAGTTTCTTGTATTTTACATATGTGATTAGGATCCTTGACTCCCATCTCTCCATGTTTTCAAGCATGTGGCATAGCTGCGGGCTGATGGCCAATGGCTTGAACATGTTGGAGGATGGGGTGGATGAAAGGAGATTCCTTCTTGAGCCTTCCTTCTTGCTTCCATGCAAGGTGGTGTGGGTCTTGGCTCCCAAGGGCATACTACAACAACACTCTATTATCGTGAACATTCTCTCTGATGTGTTATCCAGATAGACAACTTTGTTTGGTATCTCAAGATCTTTGAACTCATAGATGGTCACCGCCTATTTTGCTAGGTTGGTCAGACTTGAATCTCCAAAAAGCTCCCTCTATTTCCCTATTTAAGAATAGTTCTATGCTTTTGTTGTGTTGGGAACCCACTCTGAGGTAATCACTCTGGTCAAGATGGATTTACCTTAAGGAGTCTCGAGTTTGTGTCCTAGGTCTCCTTGCTCTAGGTCTCCTATCTTGTTCTCGAGAATGACATTTCCAAACTCACCTGTCCTCTTTGGTAAGCTCTTAAACATACATGGTTCCTTGCTTATCAATATATGATTCCTCATCGAACTTGACCACTGGGTGTTCAATATCGAAAGGAAGATCGAGATTTTTGAGTTGGACAACTGATCACTGTTACACTTATGTGTTCTTCAAGTAGCTTTGATGTGAACCTTTTCCCTATACATGGGCACTTTTTACTCTAGTGCTGGCTATAGGTTTATTCCCCATGTTACCACATACTTGATACTCTCATATGTGGTGGTACTTTGTACTTAGGGATATTATTCAGCTCTTACTTCAGTTTAGTTCATTGTCAATAGAGAGAGCTATTCTAGCCATCATCTTCTCCATGTGTCTTGCTGCGTTTGTGATCCTTGTGTGTGCTTCTCATGTATCTCTCACACTTCTACACACACCCAACAGTGGTATCAGAGCAGGTTCAGCTCCTTCTCAAGTTTCGGTTTTTCGCATCGAGGAACGCGCACACTTTTAACAGTGTAAATCGACTATGGAGCATAGAACTGTGAATTTCAGCAGCCAATAAACATTTCCACCAAGTGCGCTAGGGTTTTACCCCCATTTCAAAGCCATTCATGCAGTCAAAATTGCCATCAGAGTGACAGTTTGTGAGCTGAAATTTCAGCATTCATTTCAGCTTTCATCGAAGTGAAGACTTTGTCACATTCTTGTTCGTTAGTGAAATGGCGGGCATCAATGACTTGTTTGGCATGCTTCAAGCTGAAGATAAGTTTGATGGGACCAACTATCCGATGTGGTCTTACATGATGAAACATTTTTTTGTTGCAAAAAAACTTTGGAACATAGTGGCAGATGTAGATCGAAGACCGGCAGGTGCTTCTACTTCACAGTCTTCTATCACAGATGGAGCTTCTTCTTCGAGTACAGTGGTTTCTCCTTTGTTGGAACTCAAGGTCAAGGACAAAGCAAATAAGTGCATCAAAGAAGTGGATACACAAGAAGAAGGAGCAAGTAGGGAGCTCCAAGAAGTACATGTCAAATTTTCAGAAGAATCCCTATAAAAATAGTGATTTCCATCACTAAAAACCATTATAAATGCCATTTTCTATTTTTGTAATTCCATTTTGCTCAAGCCAAGGAGTCCTTGAGCTTGAGGAGTATTAGAAGTATCATCCTACCAATTTTCATAATTTTTAGACTCCTTTTGAGCCCTCAAATAAGCCATGGAACCTAATTTTTAAGTAGGTTGGACACTAGGTCTAGATAGGGCCAAAACTAGTCCAAAAACTATAAAAAGAGCTAGAGAGCTCATTTTGAGGTTAGCTTGTTAGAGAATAGAGCTTTTGTAAGAGAACTCTTTGCAATCGAAGTTTTCCATTGTTCCTCTCTTTGATCTTACCTTGTGCGCGCGTGTGTGTGTATGTGTGTGCATGTTTGTGTGCTTTCACTCACGCACTTGTGCCTTCACTTGCTCGTGGTCTCCATATCGGTCCTCATCTCTCGGCGGATTGACAAGTAAAGGAGGTGGTGCTTACGCTTGAGCTACACCAAATTTTGGCACCGTTGCCGGGGAGAGAGCCTCGACGACGAGCATTGTGATGGTAAGATCGTAGATTTGCGATGTTGGAAGGTAAAAAAACTATCATTTTTGTTCATTTTCTGATTTTTCCTCTTCATCTTCATCATCATCATCTCTATCTTCTTCCATCTTCATCTTCATAGAAATTTCTTGTTTTTTAGTGCATTTTCACCACTTTCATACCATTTTTCATGCATTATTGTGTGAGAAGGAGTTAGAAAGTGCAAAGGAGAGCAAGCGCCTGTGTTTTTTTCACGATCTTCTGCACATACGGAGCTCGCCATTGCTCGACACTCAGAAATTTGAATTTCTCTCCAAAAAACACGATTCTGACTGAAAATCACGATTTTCATAAAATTCAAATTTTTTCAAAAAAATACGATTCTCTAATTCCCATCTAAAAGCTTTTTGAAAAGAACACGATTCTGGGGTCATTCTCAGAATCGTGATTCTTTGGTTGTGCTCAAAATCGTGATTCTCTAAATTTCTCAAGAACTTTGAGGAAACACGATTTTCAGTGGGCTCAAAATCGCGATTCTCACAAATCATGATTTTCAACCAAAAACACGATTCTCTGTTGGCAATCGCAATTTTCAAAAAAACGATTTTCATACAAAATCGCGATTTTCATGTCAAAAACATGACTTTGAAAAAACACGATTTTTACTGGGCTCAAAATTGCAATTTTCAAAAATCACGATTTTCAGCAAAACATGATTTTGGGAAAAACACGATTCTCTGTTGGCTCCAAAATCGCGATTTTCAAAAACACGATTTTCAATCAAAATCGCGATTTTCATGATTTTTAGAAAACACGATTTTCATTAAGGTACAGAATCGCAATTTTCAGAACATGATTTTCAAAAAACACGATTTTCATCCAAGGTACAAAATCGCGATTTTCAAAACACGATTTTCAGAACATGATTTTCAATAAAAATCGATATTCTCTGGTAAAAAACATGATTTTGAGAAAAACACAATTTTCATTCAAAATCGTGATTTTGTGATCATTCTCAAAATCGTGTTTTTGACGATTTTCATGATACGATTTTCAAGCTCAACTCAGCATCGCGATTGTCTCACAACATCACGATTGTCTAGTCTCCAGGATTGCGATTTTCATTAGTGCTCAGCATCGCGATTTTCATGATTTCACAAAATCGTGATTTTCATGGTTGCTCAACATCGCGATTTTCATGATCCTTCCAAATCACGATTTTCATAAGAGCTCAGCATTGCGATTTTCACACCCCCAAAAATCGCGATTCTCATTCAAAATCGTGATTTCCAAGGTTGTCCAAAATCGCGATTTTCATACAAAATCGTGATTTTTCCATAAGTGCCTGTTTCACTGTTTTGAACCCAAGGAGCCTGATTTGACATAACGTTTTCATCAAAAGTCCATTTTTTGAGCTCTATAGCTCGTTGGAAAGCTCGTTGATTTTCAGATAGGATAATTTGAAGTTGACCCTCAAGTGGGACCAGGAACCCAAGGGGACTCCAATGGATTTTGAACCATACCTAGGGGAAATTTTGGACTCTTAACCAAAGCTTATGAACCTGAGATTTGGTAGACACCTAGGCAAGGACAGACAAAGCATTAGATCTTCTGAGGCTAGTGTCAACCATACAGCTAAATCTTGGGCACAACAACTAAGTGGATATCCCTACGTATTAAGCTCTGACACAAGTGACTCAGAAATGTCTTTTAGCATGAGGAAACCTGCAAGTAACTCAGGCACTGCCTATTTACAAACACCAGAAGGCCCCTATAAGACACAGTTGGAATATATTCGGACCAACCGATTAGGTGCTTGCATCTATGAGGATGGCTTGAGGCGATCAGTGGTCCAACTCAAAAATCCAGATCAACCCATGGGACTTGAACACCCAGTAGTCAAGTTCGAAGAGGGTTCATACATTGATAAGGAAGGAACCATGTATGTGGTCACCAACCAACCAGATAGGACCGATGAGTTTGGAAATATCATTTCTGAGAATGAGATAGGAGACCTAGAACAAGAAAATGTAGGACAAGGACCCCAGACTCCTAGAGGCAAGTCAGTTTTGACCAGATTGATCACTTCAGATTGGATCCCTCAAGACAACAAAAGCATAGAACTATTCTTAAATAGAGAAACAGAGGAAGCCTTTTGGAGATTCAAGCCAGATCCACCTAGCCAATTGGGCATAGCCATCATCTACGAGTTCAAGGATCCAGATACACCAGACAAAGTTGTCTACCTGGATAACACATAAGAGAAAATGTTCTTGGTAACAGAACATGATAGACATGCATATACTTGGAAAAGTGAACTGATTTTCCCTCCACCAAGATCCAATGTTTCCCATGGACTCCAAGGAGTAGGATCATCCCAAGCTCATGAAGCCCAGAGAGAAAAAAATAGAGAGAGACCTGAGGTAAGTTTTGCACACACTGTGGGCAGAAATAGATTAGGACTTGAAAATGAAAGGCCTGAAAGAGAGAGACATCAAGCACATAGGCAACAAAGAGATGAACATGATTTTACATTTCCTAGACCCCGAGAGCATTCAAGAACCCTTAGACCCACTCAAATGATCAAGGCAATGAAGAATTATTTTGACGGGACAGGAGATCCTTATGATCATGTGGCCGAGTTCAAACAAGTGTTAAGAGCTTAACAAGTTGAGGATTTGTTCACCCAGTACGAGGCATTTGGTTTGACTCTTAAGGGCACTACCTTAGCTTGGTTTCAACCACTGAGTAGTCACAACTATCGGGATATAGGTCAACTGCTAGACGAATTCATTGTAGAATTTTCCAAGAGTGGTATGAGGCATAACACATCATCTTTGATCCACAACTTCAAGCAGACACCCCAAGAAACAATGCGACTAGTAGGTAGAAGGTTCAGACAGTACCTAGAAAGATGCCCTGCTCCAGAGTTACCTACACCAGCCAAACAAGTGGCTTCGTTTTTAGATGGCTTACTAAGCACCAAGTTACGATCATATGTGTACTTGAAAGAGCCTAGAAGCATAGAAGAGTGTGTGCGGACCTGCATTGACATAGAAGACAACTTGGGTGAGGAGTTAGGACTATCCAAACTCTATAAAGACTCTGACAGTTCTACTAGTCATACCTCCAGAGCCTCCAGTGAGCTGGATGAGATAGCACAGCAAGTTGCCAAGAAGCTAGGAGTCCAAAATAGACAAATACCAAGAGTCACCTCATTGAATCGATGTTATACTTGCGGAGGTGACCACATGGCTGATGTACCCCCATTGCACAATCAGAACGTGAGTCCGATTGAAAGCACAATCTATGTACGCAAAAATGTGGCTGATCTTATAGCGCTTGTTCTTTATGTCGATGACATACTCTTGATTGGGTCATGTGATGCAAAACTTGATATTCTTATGGCTGATTTGCAATATACTTTTGATGTCACTTATCTTGGTCTTTTGAACTACTATCTTGGCATCCAGTTTGTATCCGTTGAGGGGGGAATTGTTATGCATCAAGCAAAGTATGTTGAAAAACTACTTCAGCATTTTGACTTTGAGGATTGCAAGTCAGTTTCCACACCAGTTGAGACAGGATTCAGGTTCTCAATTGAGGATTCTAGTGATGCATTTGACACTTCTCTTTATCGGCAAGCTGTGGGATGTCTTATATATGCATGCAACACAAGGACGGATATACAGTATGCAGTTTCCTAGTTGAGTCAATTCATGCATAGCCCTGGCACTAAGCATTGGCAAGCAGTGAAACGCGTGTTTAGATATCTCCGAGGCACTTTGAGCTTAGGTCTCTTTTATGGCAGAGATATTCAACCATGCTTGCATGCTTTTACAGATAGTGATTGGGCCGATTGTTATGATACTCGCGTGTCCACTAGTGGTAATTGCTTTTTCCTTGGACACTCATGCATATCTTGGTTGAGTAAGAAGCAACCTACTGTGGTGACATCAAGTTGTGAAGCTGAGTACAAGACAGTTTTCACAGCTACAGTGGAGTGTATATGTCTGAGACGCCTATTGATGGATCTTTGCATGGAGATTGATGCTGCTATGCATATTCTCGCTGAGAGTTAGAGTGCTTTGGCTGTTGCACAAAACCCAGTGTTTCATGCACGGACCAAACATATTGAGGTGCATTATCACTATGTGAGAGAGCGCCTTCATGCAGGAGATATTGATTTGGTATATGTGCCTACACAAGATAATGTCGTAGACATATTCACCAAAGCTCTTCCACGGGAAAAGTTTGAAGCTTTTCGCAAAGCTTTAGGCTTATTACCTTGTGGGGGCTAATTTGTCACTCCCTGTATGTGTTCACATCATTTGCTCTAGGAGGGTTTGTTACACTTATGTGTTCCTCGAGTAGCTTTGATGTGAACCTTTTCCCTATACATGGGCACTTTTTACTCTAGTGCTGGCTAGAGGTTTTTTCCCCATGTTACCACATACTTGATACTCTCATATGTGGTGGTACTTTGTACTTAGGGATATTATTCAGCTCTTACTTCAGTTCAGTTCATCGTAAATAGAGAGAGCTATTCCAGCCATCGTCTTCTCCATGTGTCTTGCTGTGTTTGTGCTCCTTGTGTGTGCTTCTCGTCTGTCTCTCACACTTCTACACACACCCAATAATCACCTCATACCATCCTCATAGATGCGTCCACGTAATTGGTTGTTCCTAATATACTCCAATTGTGTTTTATAGGTACCTTATGGTGTCTGTAAATAGGTAGTGCTTGAGCTACCTGTGGGTCTCTCCATGCTAAAAGACATTTCAGAGTCACTCATTTTTGAACTTAGAACTTATGTGTAATCACTCAATTGTTGGGCCTACGACCTAGCCGTATGATTGACACTAGCTTCACAAGACCTGAGGCTTTGTCTATCTCATCCTAGATATCTTCCTGACCTAAGGCTCAAAAGACTTGGCTACTATCCCAATGTTTTCCCAAGTACAGCCTCATTGCAAAGTCCTTTTGTAAGATTCACTTGTTCTTTTCATTTTCCTTAGGATGTCACTTCTTGTCCAATAGATTCCATCGTGAAAAGCACTTGAGTTTTAATGCAATTGAGGTTTGATTGCTCAATTTATGTTCTCTCACTTTAAATTTTGTTGCACAACTAGCCTAATTATGCATGTACTTGAGTAATTAGGATTCTTGTACTTATATCGTGCCTAACGTATCCCAAATCAATCAATACATCTATGTGTACTTAGCCTAATCTAGGAATTGACTAAGGGGGTTGAGAATGCTCCAACCTCAAGTCGCTTATCCCTTGGATCATCCTTGAGTTGCTCAAGAAACTCATTCTCAAGCTTGCATACCACCCTTGATTTGGATGCCCTTCGATGCTCTCAATGGACCTGTTAAAGTCCCAAAGTTAGATCAAGAGTTAAATTTAATTGACTTAACAAACCATTTTCATTCATGTAATTCAACGGCCAAATTTTCACTTGTCTTTATGAAAGACTTCCTTAAAGACCCCTTGGCTACCTCACCCCTATGGAAAGTCAAATTCAAAATACCATATCTAAAACTCAACGTATGGTTTTTACCAAAACAAATCAAGCTTTGGGTAGATTTTTAAACAAGCTTTCCAATGAACTCAAGAACATAGGAAACAAATTTCGTATGAAGAAGTTATGTCAGTTCAGGGTTCTAGGGGTCAAAATAGGCAACCACAACTTCTTGGAATATTTCCTTAGGGGCCTCACAGTGCTCCAATTGCTTGAAAAATTACCCAATATTAGCCCTAAAATGGCCAAAAAATCAGAGCCTAATTTTTGCATTTTAGTTGAATCGTCACGATGGTCACAAACTGTTCCGATGGTCTTACCCGGTTGCGATGGCCTATCACCATCACGATGGCATGAGGTCTCGTCATGATGGTGTGGTCTAGTTGCGATGGCGTGAGCCAGCGTGATGGTCCAAAGACACAATGGTCTTGAGGCATCACCATGGCGTGAGCCAATGACAATGGTGTAGAGTGGGGTGACCATTGCGATTGTATACCTGAGTCGTCACGATGGCAAGATAGAAAAATTACCTACTTACCTATGATTCCAACATCACATGTCTATGTCATACCATCACATGCTTGTCCTCAAAGCTCCATCCCCAACAATGATGCCAAATTTGGTGTTGCTCTAGCACAATGGCAAGTATCAAAGTGAGGAGGTCCACCTCATAATTGTCAATCCGAGAAGACATGAGGAGGGTATGATGACTGTGATCAGTGAAGTGCACAAGTGAGTGAGTGAGAAGCACACAAGCATGCACACATGTATATATATACACACACACACACAAGGCAAGACAAAGAGTAGAACAATGGAATCCTCTAATAGCAAGCTCAAAGAAATCATACAATACTTTAGAACAAGTTCACTCTTCATCTAGCTAACCCCGAAAATGATCTCTCTAGAACTTTTTATAGTCGTTTGGCTAGTTTTGGCCCTATCCAGACCTAGTGTCTCACCTAGTTAAAAATTAGGTTCCAGGGCTTATTTGAGGGGTCAAATGGATTCTAAAAATTATAAAAATCAATACGTAGGCACTTGTAGTACTCCTCAAGCTCAAGCACTCCTTGGTTTGAACAAAATGGAATTGCAAAAATGTGAAATGATATTTACAATGGTTTTTAGTGATAAAAAACACTATTTTAATAGAGATTTCTTCTAAAAATTTTTCATATACTTCTTGGAGCTCCCTATATGCTCCTTCTCATGTGTCCACTACTTTGAACTGTTCTCACACTTTGTTCTTGACCTTGAGTGCCAAAAATGTATAACCTATAAATGTTGAGAAATTGCCTCGTTTAGACTAGCACTTAACTCTCCACCTATAAAAAGAGACACCAAAGTTTCATATCCTTCTAGCTGGATAAAGCCTCTTTGGTACATGAAAGTAAGGGTTGAATTGAATCTTCCACAAATACAACATCATGGCTAACCAAAATGCATTTCTTCTATAAAATGATACGATACCGTTCGATTTCATAACTATACCAAAAAATACATTGCACTCCTTTATCATCCAATTTTCTACATTGTTGTTTAGGAACTAATGCATAGTCTAGAAAACCAAAGGCACAAGGATGAGAAATAGATGTCTTGCAACCATGCCAAGCATCATATGGAGTAATCGATTGGAGTAATTTGGTGGGATACTTGCTTAGTACATATGCTGCACACATAACAATCTCAAGATAGAAGCTTACTCTAAATTTTGAACATACACCTCGGAACACCCATAAAAGACTAAGATAATCCCACAAATCCCTTGGGAATCTCCTTGAGACTTTGGAAGCAATCCTACTGCTTGGGAAAGACCTCTACGACACCCTATAGAATTCGCTATCATAGTCACTATCATCTTGTTGTTTTATGGAGATCGGATGGGATCTTCCACATCTCCAACATAGTTTTGAACTTGGTTCATTTTCCTTGCCCCCTTTTCTCTGAGTTAACCCCAAGATTTTTGATTGAGACCCTCTGATTACCCACTATGTTTGGTTGGATTCTACAAGCCTTTCCTCATCTTCATGCCCCAAAAAGAAATCTTTAGAATTTCCCATGATGATCATGATTCTTCTTTGTCCTACCCATGGCTCAATGTGATTTCCTTTGCCCTTGGATAATTAACCAATGAAATGATGTTTATATCCTCCATGTGAACCCTTGATTTTTGCGACATTCTCTCCAAATCATTATGCATACCATATGAAAAGTCAAAGCCTTTCCAAAACCTTAGATTTTGTAGTTTGTTCACTAGGGTACATGTCGGGGGATGAATCAACACCCCTATGCAACTTTGGAAGGTTTTAGGCCCTCACAGGTTGTCTTTCATAGTGATCGAGAGTCACTATTTTGCCTCTCAATGAGAGTTTATATATACAATAATAATGAAACTTTCGAGAATAAAGATAGATACTCTCAGCTATCTATAGAACTTAAAAATGTAATTTGGATTATCCTACATTGACAAAAAACCTCTACAATATAGACTATGTATCCTTGTTGCTACGTGCCTATGTGCAAAGAAAAACCTTCACTATTTTCAACATCACTCAGAGCTCACTCAAAGAACAATCACAAAACTTATACCATTTTTAGTAAAATATATGGAAAATCAAATACAAGTGGAAAAGGCCCAAATAGGTAATGGAAGAAGGAGTTGCAAAAAAAAAAACAAACATGTTGTAAACTCGCTCACTACATACACGTAGTGAGAAATGGATAACTATAGAGAAGTATAGACTAAGAAAATGTCTAACGTAGTAGGGGGGCTGCATGTAACAAGTTCTTTAAGCTCCAAAGCAACTTAGGAAGAGATTAGAGGTCGTGCTATTCCACTATGACTTGGATTCATACATTTATAGGGTGTCAAAAAATGCTCCTATAATTTTGCAAGAATATGTCAATCAGCTAAACTTTTTGGTCAGCTTTGACTTAAACGTGGTTAAAGCTTCTTGGTGGCTGAAAATAAAGATATGAATTCTTCAAAACATAGGTTCACTTTTCATCCATGCCCTTGAGCCTTGAGATAAGGTTTAAGGCTTGATTTTTAACACTCCCCTCAAGTCTTGAATTTAAATCCATTATATCAATGGTTTTCTTGGATTTCAATAGTTTTGTTCCTTCCAAACCGTTTGTAAACATGTCTACAAATTGATCTTTGGTACTCACACGCTCCACCTTGAACTCCTTTAGAATTACCTTCTCTCTATTGAAGTGGTTGTGTACTTCAATGTGCTTAAGCCTAGCACATTGAAGGCTAGGTATACACTACTCATGTTATCACATAATAGGAATTTCTTCACCTGCAAGTTCAAATATTTAAACAACTTGTCAACCACGTAAGCTCACAAGTGAAAAGGGATAGGGATCTCTACTCAGATTCAATTGAAGATGGGGCTAGATTTGGCTAATCCTTGGAGCTCCATGAGATAGTCTGCTTTCAATCATGACTACATAGCCACTTGTACCCCTTTCATTCTTCAAGACAGCCTAATTTGCATCACAATAAGTTTTCACATGGAAATCTACATCATAAGCATAAAATAAACCTTCATTTATAGTGCCCTTAAGGTATTCAAGAAACTTCTTGGGTGCCATTAAGTGTTTTGCTTTGAGAGTTTGCATAAAATATGAGAGAACTCCTACTACATGTTTGATATATGGCTTAATAAGAGTTGCATAGTTCAAATATCCTATAATGGATCTATAAAAAGTAACATCTTCAATATCTTCTCTCATGTGAATTGAGCTTTATATTCACTTCGAATGGATTTGCAATTGTCTTGCAGTTACACATGCCATACTTTCCTAGTACATTAAGAATGTACTTTCTTTGCATGAGGTATATGCTTTCCTCTTTGTAGATTACTTCTATGCCCAAGAATTATTTCAATTTTCTAAAATCTGAGGTCTTGATTTCTTCTACAAGTCTCCTCTTGATCTCTATAATGGTTGATTCATCATTCCCTATGATAATAAATTCATCAGGCACATTCATCTCATTCAACATCAATCTTGCCACTTGAGTTATGTGCCTATTTTTCCTCTCTACAACCCCATTTCTTGGGGTGTATGCGTGCATATATATTGCCTCTTCATGCCATTATGACTTAAAAATTTTGAAAAAACCTTAGAGAAGTATTATCTCCCTCCATCAAATCTAAGAATCTTTATGTACCTGTCCATCTCTTTTTTTTTGACAAGGGCTTTGACTTCATACAATACAACGAAGTAATTCTTATATGATGATTGATGAAGGAAAAAAAAAACTTCTTCCATCCTAATGAGGGATTCTTGATTGATTCCTATATGTCTGTGTCAATGAGATCTAATGGAAATCTGCTGCTTTGTGTACTCTTCTTGAATGGAAACCTTGCTTGCTTCCTGATTGAGATGCTTCCACAAATGTTGCATAATGTGAGAATGAAAATTTGAAAGAACAATTACCACACCTCTCCTTTGCATATCCTTTAGCTTTTCAAGCTTTATGTGGCTGATCCTCTTGTACCACAAATCCACTTGAGATATTTTCTTGTTGCCAAATGTTAAATGGACTATATGTGATGAGGTTGATGTTACCTCCTGTTGATATATTTAGGTAGTGATGTGTGTGAACACACTAGGACCGCCAGGGCACTTTTTTCCTCTTTAGGAGGTTTTTTCCCGTGGTTTGTATATATGCATATAATCCTAATGGGCTACTTATCTTTGTACATTCTCTAGTAATACATTCAGTATTGTGTGTTGTCCTCCAAGCATCTTCTTCTTCCTTGTGATGTTCGCGTGCTTCCCCAGACGTCTAACTCCAACAATTGGTATCAGAGCAGGTCGCCGCTTTATCTAGGGCATCATCGACACCTCTTCGGTTGTAGTCTCAGAATCACACGAATTTTGGTGAGCATACTCAGCCTGTTTCCGAGATCGAAACAACTTCGCTCTATCATGCCGAAATCGCCATCTGAGCTCGTTTCGGCTTCTGAGCGCACTATCACAGTGCTTGTGCACGCTATTTCATCTTTTTGTGCCAAAGGTATATACCAGTTTTGGTTCGCCAGTTTAAGCATCTCGAAGTGTACTACAAGTTTAGCAGAATTCGTATGGGCAGTTCTGTTCAACTTTTTGAGATACAATCAATTTTTTGCATCAAGGTATTTTAGTCACTGGCCATGGTTGAAAGCAATGATGTATTCCGTATGTTGGCTGTTGAGGATAAGTTGGATGGTACCAACTATCCATTATGGGCTTATATGATGCGACATGTATTGGTTGCAAAAGGACTATGGAACATTGTGCAAGGTGTTGAAAAATGTCCTATCACACTTGCAACTATTACAACTACAGGTAGTGAAGCTGATGCAAAAGGTGTCGAAGATGATGATATTCTGCAAATTCCTATTTGTGTTGCAGTTTTTGCTGCACCTATTATAGAGAAAATTCATTGGGATGGCAGAGATGCACAAGCACATGCATTGATAACTTTGTTTGTCAAATGTGCTAGTATTCCTCACATTCACTCTTGCAAAACAGCTAAGGATGCTTGGGATACACTTACCACATTGTACCAAGCTAAGAATGAGGCTCATGTTGCTTACCTCTGAAAACAGTTGGAGAGTGAGCACATGAATGAAGGTGATTCTATGGACAGTTTTCTAACAAAGATCAAAGACTTGAAGGAACAATTGATTTCTGCTAATGAGGTTATACTAGATAGCTCACTTGTGCAGACCGTTTTGAATGGTCTTCCTGATTCATATTAGAGTTTTGCTTCTACTCTTCGGTTGATGATGAAAGGCAATCGAAATGCCTTGTCATTTGAGGAGTTACTCTCTGTTTTGTTGCAGGAAGATCAGTCAGTGCGAGCAGAACAGGTCCATTATGCATGTTGCAGATCAAGCTTTCCTGGCTAGTCAGAAGGGCAAAAGAAAATCAACCTCTTCCATTAGTAAGCAAAAATCTGATAATTCTGCACAATCGAAGAGGGAAGAAAAAGATGAAATGAAATTAGAAAAGCAGAAATTGTTTTGCAAGTACTGTAAAGGAAATGATCATATCATAAAGAACTGTCCAAAACTAGTTGCTAAAGAGGCAAAGAAGAAAGAGTCAAGAATGGTTGTTGTAGAGGCCTCTACACCAAAAAGAGAGTTTGCTAATCTTGTGCAGGAAGAAGAAGGGGTGTTTACTACTGTTTGTAGTTTTGACCCATCTTCTCATGAGCAGTGCATGTCTGCAGAACACTCACATGTTTGGTACTTTGATAGTGGGGAGACCAAACATATCACCTCACAATGCAGTTTATTCACTTCACTCGAGCCTTCCCCTACAGGGAACATTGTCACATGCGCCAACAACTGCTCTTATCCTATCATGGGAGTTGGTAAGATCATTTTGACTATTGCTTATGGTAGTTCTTTCACTTTATCAGATGCTTTATTTGTGCCAGGGATCCAGAAGAATCTGTTATCAGTTTCTACAATAGCCAAGCTTGGCTTGGTTGTGAAATTTGTTGATGACAGATGTACAATTCATGATCTATCAAATGGTGATGTGATTATTTCTTTTGGCATTTTATGTCGTGGGCTGTATAAGCTCATAGACTATGAAAGATTGATGAATGATTTGGCATGTGCAGTACATGATTCTCAGGCTATTTCAGATGCAAAGCTTTGGCATGCATGCTTTGGTTATCTGAACTTTTCTAGGTTCATGTGCTTCAAACAGTTTTTGGTTTTGGATGAAAATCTATCAGCACATAAAATGGACACCCTTCATTCTGATCAAGGGGGGGAATGTGTCTTTTGATTTTAATGCATTTCTAGCTGAATGTGGGATAAAACACCAGTGTATAGTGTCTTATACACCTCAACAAAATGGAGTTGCTGAACGGAAGAACATGTCACTCATGGAGATGGCGAGGTGTATGGTCAAGAGTTAGGCTTTACCACATAGTTTCTTGCTTGAGGCTGTTATGTGTGAAACATATGTACTTAATAGGTGTCCCACTAAAGCACTTTATTCTATCACTCCATATGAGTCTTGGCATGATCGCAAGCCCTTTGTTGCCCATCTGCGTGTTTTTGGTTGTTTGGCATATGCATTAGTGCTTGAACAACATCGTAGAAAATTGGATGATAAAGTAGTAAAATGTATTTTTGTTTCGTACAATTCTGAAAGTAAAGGCTATCATCTGTATGCATTCTGGTTAGCCGTGATGTTTTTGTGGAGGATGCTATTCAGCCATTGCTTTCATGTATTAAGGAGACATCTATTAGCTCCAAAGACATGTATGATACTTTGCTGCCTCTTTTTACAGGTGGACAATCTAGTGCTCGTCCTAATGAGGCAACTTCTCAGCCTTTGCAGGTTTCATGTGATGATGCATATCATCCCATTTTTTATGTAGATTTACATGATGCACTTATTGATGAGAGAGATGATATTGAGGAGGCACAAACTATGACAAAATGGCTGGTGCAGACTTTGCGTGACAACAAATTACATGTGACTCTATCATATCGTACTCGTTCAGGCTCTCATAGTGCCTCTTTTGCATCACATTGCTATGCTATGGCTGCATCTAGTCTCTATGATGAGAATGAGCCTGTTTTGTTTGATGAAGCACAAAATTCAGAAAATTGGATGGCTGCTATGCAATCTCAATATGATGCTATAATGTTTAATGGTACTTGGTCTTAATGTGATAGTATTGTGTGTTGTGCTCCAAGCTTCTTCTTCTTCCTTGTGTTGTTTGCGTGCTTTCGCAGACGTCTAACTCCAACACCTCCATGGTGAATATCATTCCTTCCTTCTTGACTCTAGCCATTAGCTTGTAACCTTGCCTTGGATCTTTCGCAAGGCATCCTTTGTCTTTGAACTTGACTACATACCCCTTTCAACCATCTATCTAATTGATACTAGATTATTATTGAATGAAGGCACATGCAACACATCTCTAAGAAACATTGCATTCTAATTTTCATCTAAAGGAACATAAATTATGTGTACAATCCTATCCTCATTGTCATCCCCTATTTTTAGATGCCCTTTTGTGCTTGTTTCATGCAAAGTTCAAAACATTTCCTTATTGTCACTCACATGACTTGAACATCCACTATCGATGCACCATGTCATATATATGATTTCTTTCCTACCACTTATTTGCATCATGAATAAGAGATTATTGTTGATATATTTAGGTAGTAATGTGTGTGAACACACTAGGACTGCCGGGGCACTTTTTTCCCTCTTTAGGAGGTTTTTTTCCCCTGGCTTGTATATACGCCTATTGCCCTAATGGGATACTTATCTTTGTACATTCTCTAGTAATCATTTCAGTGTTGTGTGTTGCTCCAAGCTTCTTCTTCTTCCTTGTGCTATTCGCGTGCTTCTATAGATGTCTAACTCCAACAATCGGTATCAACATAGGTCATCGCTTCATCTAGGGCACCACTGACACTCCTCCGTTTGTAGTCTCAGAATCACATGAATTTTGGTGTGCATACTAAGTGTATTTTCGAGATCAAAATAGCTTCGGTTTATGGTGCCAAAATCGCGATCTAAGCTCGTTTTGGCCTCCGAATGCACTGTTGCACTGCTTGTGTAGGCTATTTCATCTTTTTGTGCCAAAGGTATATACCAGTTTCTGTTCGCCAGTATAAGTGTCTTGAAGTCTACTACAGGTCTAGTGAAATTCGTCTGGGCGGTTCTGTTCAACTTTTTGAGATACAATCAATTTTTTGCATCAAGGTATTTTAGTCACCGGCCATGGCTGAAAGCAGTGCTGTATTCCGTATGTTGGCTGTTGAGGATAAGTTGGATGGTACCAACTACCCGTTATGGGCTTATATGATGTGACATGTGTTGGTTGCAAAAGGACTATGGAACATTGTGCAGGGTGTTGAAAAACGTCCTATCACACCTACAACTGTTACAACTGTAGGTACTGAAGCTGATGCAAAAGGTGTCAAAGATGATGATATTCTGCATATTCCTGTTCGTGCTTCGGTTTCTACTACACCTACTGTAGAGCAGATTTGCTGGGATGGCAGAGATGCCTAGGCACATGCATTGATAGCTTTGTCTGTCAAACATGCCATTATTCCTCACATTCTCTCTTGCAAAATAGCTAAGGATGCTTGGGATACACTTACCACATTGTACCAAGCTAGGAATGAGGCTCGTGTTGCTTACCTCCGAAAAACGTTGGAGAGTGAGCACATCAATGAAGGTGATTCTATGGAGAGTTTCCTAACGAAGATTAAAGACTTGAAGGAACAATTGATTTCTGCTGATGAGGTTATACTAGATAGCTCACTTGTGCAGACCGTTTTGAATGGTTTTCCTGATTCATATCAGAGTTTTGCTTCTACTCTTCGGTTGATGATGAAAGGCAATCCAAATGCCTTATCATTTGAGGAGTTAGTCTCTATTCTATTGCAGGAAGATCAGTCCAGGTAGAACATGTCCATTATGCGAGTTGCAGAGCAAGCTATCCTCGATAGTTAGAAGGGCAAAGGAAAATGGAGCTCTTCAAGTAGTAAGCAGAAATCTACTAATTCTGCACATTCGAAGAAGGAAGATAAAGATGAGAAGAAATTAGAAAAGCAGAAATTGTTTTGTAAGTACTGTAAAGGGAATGATCATATCATAAAGAACTGTCCAGAACTGGATGCTAAAGAGGAAAAGAAGAAAGAGTCTGGAATGGTTGTTGTAGAGGCCTCTGCACCAAAAATAGAGTCTGCTAATCTTGTGCAGGAAGAAGAATGGGTGTTTACTACTGTCTGCAGTTTTGACCCATCTTCTCATGAGTAGTGCATGTCTACAATAGACTCAAATGTTTGGTATTTTGATAGTGGGGCGACCAAACATATTACCTCGCAGTGTAGTTTCTTCTCTTCACTCGAGCCTGCCCCTACAGGGAATACTGTTACATGTGCCAACAACTTCTCTTATCCTGTTATGGGAGTTCGTAAGATCATTTTGACTACTGTTGATGGTAGTTCTTTCACTTTGTCAGATGCTTTATTTGTGTCAGGGATCAATAATAACCTGTTATCAGTTTCTGCATTAGCCAAGATTGGCTTGGTTCTGAAATTTTTTGATGACAGGTGTACAGTTCATGATCTATCAAATGGCGATGTGATTATTGCTTCTGGCATTTTATGTCGTGAGTTGTATAAGCTCATAGACTATGAAAGATCTGTAAATGATTTGGCATGTGCAGTAAATGATTCTCAGGCTATGTCAGATGCAGAGCTTTGGCATGGACGCTTTGGTCATCTAAATTTTGCTAGTTTGCTACGTCTGCAGAAATCTGAAATGGTGTCCTCTCTGCCCAAACTTGAGGCACCTGGAAAACATGTTTGTGAAGGCTGTATTTTGGGCAAAGTGTAGCATTTGTCCTATCCAAAAGATGGTTTGGTTTGGGCTACTTATAAATTGCAGCTTGTACATAGTGATGTTTGTGGTCCTATGCAAACACCTTCTTTTGGAAATTATCTTTACTTTGTGACTTTCATCGATGATTTTTCCAGGCATCCATGGGTATATCCATTGAAGGCAAAGTCCTAAGTGTTCATGTGCTTCAAACAGTTTTTGGTTTTGGCTGAAAATCTATCAGCATGTAAAATGCGCACCCTCTGTTCTGATCGGGGGGGGATATATGTCTTTTGATTTTAATGCATTTCTGGCTGAACGTGGGGTAGAACACCAGTGTACGGTGTCGTATACACCTCAACAGGATGGAGTTGCTAAACAAAAGAACATGTCACTCATAGAGATGGCAAGGCGTATGGTCAAGAGTCAGGCTTTACCACATAGTTTTTGGCTTAAGGCTATCATGTATGCAACATATGTACTGAACAGGTATCCCACTAAAGCGTTGTAGTCTATCACTCCATATGAGGCTTGGCATGATTGCAAGCCATCTCTTGCTCATCTGCATGTTTTTGGTTGTTTGGCATATGCATTACTGCTTGAACATCGCAGAAAATTGGATGATAAAGCAGTAAAATGTATTTTTGTTGGGTACAGTTCAGAAAGTAAAGGCTATTGTCTATATCATCCACACACTAAACGCATTTTGGTTAGCCGTGATGTTGTTTTTGTGGAAGATGCTAATCAGCCATTGCTTGTCCCAATGAGGCAACTTCTCAACCTTTGTAGCTTTCATGTGATGATGCAGATAATCCATTTTTGATGCAGATTTACATGATGCACTAGTTAATGAGAGAGCTGGTATTGAGCAGGCAAAAACTATGCCAAAATGGCTAGTGTAGACTTTGCATGACAACAAATTAGATGCACCTCTGTCATATCGTACTCGTTCAGGCTCTCATAGTGCCTCTTTTGCATTAGATTGCTATTCTATGGCTACATCTAGTCTCTGTGATGAGAATGAGCGTGTTTCATTTGATGAAGCACAAAATTCAGGAAATTGGATGGCTACTATGCAATCTGAATATGATGCTATAATGAAGAATGGTACTTGGTCTTTATGTGACTTGCCTCTAGGCAAGAAGGCCATTGGTACTAAGTGGGTATACAAGCTCAAGCGTAAACTGGATGGTATAGTTGACAGGTATAAGACGAGGCTTATTACAAAGGGTTATGCACATGAAAGAGGCATTGATTTTGATGAGACCTTTGCACCTACATGTCGTATGACTATTGTTCAGAGCATCTATGCACTTGCAGCTCATCATGGTTGGTATGTACATCAGTTGGACATTAACACAACATTTTTGAATGGTGACTTGCATGAAGAAGTGTATGTTTTTCAGCCCCATGGCTTTGTGCAGAAAGGGCATGAAAACCAGGTGTGCAGGTTAAAGAAGGCATTATATGGTTTAAAGCAAGCACCACGTGCTTGGTATGAGAAGATACATGCCTATCTGATTGCACATGGTTTTGAGAACAGTCCAATTGAAAGCACCTTATATGTTAAGCATGCTAATGATGTGCTTTTGATCATTGTTATCTATGTTGACGACATGCTACTCACTAGTCCTATTGAGAAGCATATTGCTGATTTTAAGGCTAATTTGCATGCCTCATTTGAGATGTCTGATTTGGGGCATTTGCATCACTATTTGGGCATTCATTTTATGCAAGTTGATGGTGGAATGGCTTTCTGTCAAACGAAATATATTGACACATTATTGCAGCATTTTGGCCTTGAAGACTATAAACTTATTGCCACTCCTATGGAGACAGGTTTACGATTGAGTCTTCATGATGTTGAAGATGCATTTGATGTTGTTCTCTATCAGCAGGCTATTGGATGTTTGATTTACTTATGCATTTCTCAGCCAGATATTCAGTTTGCTGTCTCACAGATGAGCAGGTTTATGCATTGCCCAAGAGTCAAGCATTGGCAGGACGTTAAGCGCATCTTTTGCTATTTGAGTTGTACTCGGCTACTTAGGTTGTTTTATCCCAAGGGGGGATCACTATCGCCATATTTGCATGCTTTTTCTGACTCTGATTGGGCTGGTTGCTATGACACTTGTGTGCCCACTAGTGGCTTTTGCTTCATGCTTGGTAGCTCATGTATATCTTGGTTGAGCAAGAAGCAGCCTACTGTGGCCACTTCCAGTTGTGAGGCTGAGTATAGGGTAGCTTTCATAGTGACTGTTGAGTGTGTGGCTCAGATGCCTTATGGCTGATTTGGGTGTTGGTCAGACTTCTGCCACCACCATCTTCACTGACAGTCAGAGTGCATTGGTAGTTGCGAGGAACCCTGTGTTCCATGCTCGCACTAAGCACATCGAGGTGCATTATCACTATGTCAGGGAGAGATTCTCTGATGGGGAGATCAACTTGGCATATGTGCCCACGCAAGAGAACATTGCAGAACTTTTCACGAAGGCTCTACCTAGGGAGAAGTTTGAAGCTTTCCGCAAAGCTTTGGGCTTACTTCCTTTTGTGGAGTGATTTCCACATAGTTTGGCACTTCCTTATACATGAGTGCCTACTCCTTGTTCACTGCATCACTCCCAGGGGGTATTTGGTGATATATTTAGGTAGTGATGTGTGTGAACACACTAGGACCACCGGGGCACTTTTTCCCTCTTTAGGAGGTTTTTTCCCCCGGCTTGTATATACGCCTATTGCCCTAATGGGCTACTTATCGTTGTACATTCTCTAGTAATACATTCAGTATTGTGTGTTGTGCTCCAAGATTCTTCTTCTTCCTTGTGCTGTTCGCATGCTTCCACAGATGTCTAACTCCAACAATTATTTTTCTATGATGTATTTGAAGTATTTTCAAAGTTACATTGATTGTTCATGTAGCATATTTGGGTTTCTTTTGAGTAATAGTCCCTTACAAAGTGTCCAAATTTCCACAATTGTAGCATTCCTTTGTGTAGTCCCTTCCTTGAGGATAATTTCCTCTTCCTCATGCTCTTCCTCTCCCCCTTGCTCCATAGATTTGACTTGAACCTTCCTGATCATCAATTTATCTTCCCCAACTCTACCTTTTTCCATTGTTTCCAACTCTCTTTCCTTGGACTTTACCTACATAAAAGACCTAGGCTTCATTCCTTTGAATGACCTCCATTGAGGTTCTGTGATCTCTTTTACCTTGAGGTTATAATCATTGAAGCTATTATTTGAAGCCTTCCTTAGGTTGTTCAACTCATTCTTGAGTTGAATCTTTTGATACTTTTTGGAGATGGAGTACAATATCTTCAAAAGCTCACACACCTTATAGGATGAGCTCAAGTCTTGGATATGGCCAATCATGCTATTACTAATGTATCGAGATAAGTGAATATGACCCTCCTATATAATTCAATCCACTCATTCTCTTCCCTTGCTTGAACGTGAGTGAATGGCTCTGCATATTGAGGAATAGGCTCAACTCCACTAACTAATCTCCATAGTCCCTTGCCCATGAGGAAATTGTTAGCCCAAAATCTCCAATGTTGTTAATTTCCTTTGTCCAACTTGTCTATTTGCATAGCATACTCAGCTATTACTTAAGCTTATATGCTTCTTAAGTTTCCCTTGAGTGTGATGGAATAGACAAAGTTGAAAATGATTACCTTCTTATAGCTTAGTCCCTCAATATGTATTGAAGTGCTTGCTTTTAGCTTCAAAATCTACTGTTGAATGTTTTTGTAGCTTCATGGTATGCTCCAAGTCCTCTCTTAAGATGTTTATAAGATTCCAATGGCTGCTTTTATCTCTTGTAAGAGTTTTGAGTGCTTTGGAATTCTCTGACACCACCATTAGGGGATGAGTCAACACCCCTATGAAGCTTTGAAAGGCTTTAGACCCTCATGTGTGGTCTTCCACATTGACAATGAGTCATTGTTTTAGCTCAAACTTAGAGTTTATCTACCAAAAAATAATGAAACCTTTAGAATGCAATTAGGAAATCCCAAATATCTACAACAATTTAAACATATCAAATTAGATTCTCCTACATGGAGACTTATGTTACATGCATATATCAAACATCTCACAACTTGTTGATAAAGAGAAGTATCAAATGCATCATTTGCATACCCCCGTGAGAACCTAAATCCTTTTTTCATTTTTATGGTAACAAATTATATATGCATGGCAAAAGATGGAGTCTTGATTGGACAACATACATCACTATGAACAAACTTCAATTTTTGTGTAGTATGTGTAGTACCATCTTTGGGAAAAGAAGAAGGATGCAATTTCCTAAGTATAAAATCTTCACATGCATGATTTTCAATGGACTCAAATCTGTGTTAAGAATAACTATATCCTTTTTTTTAAAGTAAATCAAACTATTGAAGCTCAAATGACCAAAATAAGGGTCATAACTCTGTTACAATCATAGAATAAGTATGAGTAAGCAAGGCATTCAAGTAAGCTCTCTTATACATATCCAAGAAATACAAACCAGTACATAATTTCCTCGACATCACAATAGCATTCCCTACAAACCATACATTATTTATCAACAAACACTAGCTTATTAAGTCCAACACTAGCATTAGTAGTAACTAGAAAATCAAGTTTTTTTTGTGATATAGGGTACATACAATGCACTCTTGAGAGTAATGATACCTCCATTTGTAATTGTATGTTAAATCTCTCCAACTCCAATCCATTATTTGCACATATATGTCCTCCCTGGGTGCATCTTTCAAAGATGCAAAATTTTTTTTGCATGAAGTGATATGCTTTGAAGCACCACTATCAAAAAACCAATCGGAATCAACCTCATTCACAATCATACATGTAGAAAGTGATGATGAATTCACAATGACATCTAACAACATATGCCTAAACATATTGAACAACATTAGATTTATCATTCTTTACATTCGATGTATTCTCAAAAATAGATATGCAAGATTCCTTTTGCATATCATCATCAAGAGAGGAAGAAAAAGGAAGAGGAAGATTGAGGCTTTGGTTTTTATGAACTCAAACTTGAACCATACTTGCCTTTCCCTTTTGTGTAATAGCAAATGCTTGCATTCCCTCAAGAAAAAAACTTCTATTTACTCTTGATTAATCTTCTCGCAAAAGCGGAGACATGATCTCATTAAAAGTATACATATTTGTATTTCCTTGTGCAATGGAATGTATTAGTAGCAAAGCTTTGAAAAGATTTGGTAGTCCATTGAATAATGTAGAGATGCATGATGCATCCAAAATGATTTCATCAATGTTTTCTAATTGCTTCTTCAAATCCTTGATGCATGTAATGCACAAATCCACTAACTCCAACCATAGATACATCTTCAAATTGCTTTCTCAAGTAAGAAACACATGCTTCATTATGCACAACATAAAAAGAATCAAGATGTCCCAAGATTATCTTGAAGAAGTGCATGACAAGCTATGTGAAAAATA
Organism: Ceratopteris richardii; assembly: GCA_020310875.1. Taxonomy (NCBI): domain Eukaryota; kingdom Viridiplantae; phylum Streptophyta; class Polypodiopsida; order Polypodiales; family Pteridaceae; genus Ceratopteris; species Ceratopteris richardii. Next base: position 110,613,075 of record CM035415.1, read on the forward strand.
TAATGCTTCAGAGAAAGAGAAATACATGCATGAGCTTAAGAATAATTTCCATCCCATGTAAGTTTCTATTGCATAGGCAGAGAAGGTGTAGTCAATGTACTTGAAGAAGAACGTGAATCTATGACAATAAGTTGCATAATTGAAAAACTATTGGGTCTCTTACTCAAAATCTACCAATATGTTCCATATTATCTTTGAAATAAGAACATGCTTCATCATGTAAGAACAGAGTGGATAGTGTTCAAGTTTGAGGCCCGCAGAAGCACGTGAACAACATAAGGAAAAAGGAGAATCTTTGAGCACAATAGACAATATTGAATGCATTACCAATTGAATCTACAATGATAAGTAATTTGTTCCGGTTATTGGAATATATACAATCCGGGGGCAAAAAACCTCCTAAAGAGGAAAAAATGGGCCCCGACAGTCCTAGTGTGTTCACACACATCACAATCAAAATGCATCAACAAATCCCACCTGGGAGTGATGTGGTGAAGAAGGAGCTGGCACTCATGTATAAAGAAGTGCCTGGCTATGTGGAATCAATCCACAAAAGGAAGTAAGCCCAAAGCTTTGCAGAAAGCTTCAAAGTTCTCCCTAGGTGGAGCCTTTGTGGAAAGGTCTACAACATTCTCCCATGTGGGCACATATGTCAAACTCATCTCTCCACCAGAGAACCTCTCTCTGACATAATGATAGTGCATCTCAATGTGATTAGTATGAGCATGGAACACAAGGTTCCTAGCAACTACCAATGCACTCTGATTGTCAGTGAAGATGGTGGTGGTAAAAGACTGACCAACACCCAAATGAGCCATAAGGCATTTGAGCCACACACATTTGCTATAAAAGCTGCCCTAAACTCATCCTCACAACTGGAAGTTTCCACAATAGGTTGCTTCTTGCTCAACCAAGATATGCACGAGCATGAAGCAAGCATGAAGCAAGCATGAAGCAAAAACCACTAGTGGAAACACGAGTGTCATAACAACCAACCCATCCAAAGTATAAAAAAAAGCATGTAAATCTCGTGATAGTTATCCCCCCATGGGATAAAACAATCCAAGTAGTCCGGTACCACTCAAGTAGTGAAAGATGCTCTTAACCGCCTACCAATGCTTCACACTTGCTCATCTAAGAGATAGAAAATTGAATATAAGGCCGAGTTATGCATAAGTAAATCAAGCATCCAACAACTTACTGATAGAGAACAACATCAAACGCAGTGCTAGCATCATGAAGACTCAATCATAAACCTATCTCCATAGGAGTGGCGATAAGTTTACAGTCTTCAAGGCCGAATCGATGCAATAATGTATCAATATATTTTTTTGACATAGAGCTATTGCTCCATCAGCTTGCATGAATTGAATGCCCAAATAATGATGCAAATGCCGCAAATCTGACATCTCAAAAGAGGCATGCAAATCAGCTTTAAAATCAGCAATATGCTTCTCATTAAGACCAATGAGCAGCATGTCATCAACATAGACAACAACATAGACAACAAGAGGTAGACCATTTACCACCGATAAGAAAACCTATGCATTTTTTGGTCATCGCTTTGCATGACCGTCGTCCTCCGAGCTTCGTGCTTTTAACTCTCGACCATTTAACTATTCAAAAAGAAAAAGACAAAAAGTCCTCACGTTCACCGTCAACTATTTCAAAAGAAGCTTTAAGGGAGAACTGCCTTTTGCTTGCCTCTCCATGATCTTATGGCCTTTTGATTTCTTGTGATTGCTGAAGATTTTTTGTCAGTAGGTGCGATTGGTGTCCAAAAAGTCTACTTCCTTAATTTTGCCTTTTGCTATTCTAAGCTTTTTAAGGTTCAATCCTTCTTCTTTGAAGTGTTTTGAGCTAGGAGGGACAAGTCAAAGAAGAGATCATTCTTTGGGATAGCCAAAGTTTATCTTCAGTGCATGATTCGGGGCCCTTGGCATGGCTTCGGTGGCCCCCTCCCTCGTGATAAGCAACCTCGCCCCGACCCAGGGGGTGATTGGTAACCTGGCTCCTTTTTTGGAGGGGGGACCTTGTGTCACTCCTAGGGCCTTCGAGGATGTTGAGCCTCCCTTGATCTCTCTTAGTAGAGCTGCAATCCTGTCAAAGCAAGAAGAGATCAAGAAAGTTTGTCTCATTGGACAAGTGTTTGGCCCTAGGCAGTCCCTCCAAACTGTGCACCAATGGCTTTGAAAAGAGTGGTTCCCTTGTGGGTTGATTGTTAGCAAGTATCAGTTCCTATCGGCTAGTCATTTGCTGGTAGTCTTTGAGAATGAAGATATGGCATTCCAAGCCCTCAGTGTCGAAATCTCGCAACTCGGTGGGAAACCCTGTGTCTATTCAGATGGTCCCCCGATTTCATCCTTGACAAATCAAAATCTCTCCGCTACCCTCTCTAGATCAAGCTCACTAACTTGCTATACTTCTTGTACAACTTCGTGTGGGACATCGTTTCTCCAATCTGTAAGCCACTGGCCTTGTAGGAGGATATTGGCGGTTTCATTTATGAAGGGGCAAGGCACTCTTTCAATGCTCAGTGGCACCCTCAAATCTGTGTCGAGGCTGACATCAGCATGTCGCTTCCTTCAAAGATCAAAGTGAACTTGGGTGAAGGGGAGGTCTAGGAACAAGATGTTAATTACAAAAATCTACTTAACACATGTGTTGGCACTCAAGGTTAAGGACAAAGCATGGAAGCACATCAAAGAAGTGGACACACAAGAAGAAGGAGCATGTAGGGAGCTCCAAGAAGCACATGTCAAATTTTTAGAAGAAATCCCTATAAAAATAGTGATTTTCATCACTAAAAACCATTGTAAGTACCATTTTCCATTTTTGCAACTCCATTTTGTTCAAGTCAAGGAGTCCTCGAGCTTGAGGAGTATTAGAAGTATCATGCTACCAATTTTCATAATTTTTAGACTCCGTTTGAGCCCTCAAATAAGCCCTAGAACCTAATTTTTAATTAGGCCGAACACTAGGTTTGGACAGGGCCAAAACCACTCAAAAAACTATAAAAAGGGTTGGAGAGCTCATTTTTGAGGTTAGCTTGTTGTAGATTTGAGCTTTTGTAAGAGAACTCTTTTGTAATCCAAGTCCTTCCATTGTTCCACTCTTTGATCTTACCTTGTGCACGTGTGTGTGTGTATGTGTGTGCATGCTTGTGTGCTTTCACTCACACACTTGTGCAATCACTTGCTCACGGTCTTCATACCGATCCTCACGTCTCCACAGATTGATATTTATGAGGTGAATCTCCTTGTTGAAGCTCAAAGTCAAGGACAAAGCATGGAAGCACATCAAAAGGTGGACACACAAGGAAAGGGAGCAAGTAGGGAGCTCCATGAAGTGTATGTCAAAATTTCAGATGAATCCCCTACAAAAATAGTGATTTTCATCACTAAAAACCATTGTAAATACCATTATCTATTTTTATAACTCCATTTTGTTCAAGCCGAGGAGTCCTCGAGCTTGAGAAGTATTAGAAGTACCATCGTACCAATTTTCATAATTTTTAGACTTCGTTTGAGCCCTCAAATAAGCCCTGGAACCTAATTTTTAACTAGGCTAGACATTAGGTCTGGACAGGGCCAAAACTAGTCAAAAAACTATAAAAAGAGCTAGAGAGCTCATTTTTGAGGTTAGCTTGTTAGAGAATAGAGCTTTTGTAAGAGAACTCTTTTGCAATTGAAGCTTTCCATTGTTCCTCTCTTTGATCTTACTTTGTGCGCGTGTGTGTGTATGTGTGTGCATGTTTGTGTGCTTTCACTCACGCACTTGAGCTTTCACTTGCTCGTGGTCTTCATACCGGTCCTCACATCTCCGCGGATTGACAAGTAAAGGAGGTTGTTGTCAAGATCTTACTCACGCGCATACAGAGATTACGGACACAGAAAACACACAGAGAATAGACACAACAAGAGACGAGACACAACGCAGTATTGGGTGCAATCTCCCCCCATGCACTCTGTTTCGACAGTCCACAGAGTGCATGTATTTATAGGACTTTTGATTACGTCGAAAAGAGTGGTTACAAGAGGGCGGCTTCGAAAAGCAGGCGTGAACTAAAAGTTGATAACTTTTACAGAAAGCCATTGCTTTCAATAACAGAAACTGTGGTCTACAACGACCCTTATTCTAACCATTACTTTTCTAACAATAGAACCTTCTACGTAGGTTTATTTACAAAATAAATAATAATTATTCGGATTATTGATGTCCGCCCTTTCACGCCTTGCACGCTCCTCACGAACCTTCAGCTGCTATATCAAAAACATCAAAAACATATTAATACATTAATAATTTAACATTTTAACAATGCCTTGTTCAATAATATACAACATGCCTCTCAGTTGACAAGCAACTGACCTCAGTTGATAAAATAATTCAACACTCTAACAATTATAATGCAGTGTTCAACATATTCCATATTACTGTTGCAATCCAACAATGCATTGTCCAACATCTTCCATAATACATTTAATAATTTAACACCCCAACAATTACTTGTTCAACATATTCCATAATTCATAACATGCCCCTCAGTTGAAAAGACAACTGACCTCAGTTGATAAAATAATAAACATGGATAGCCAGTCACATGTTTCATCACTGAACGAAAAAAAAAACATAGGCATGTTCCATGTAAAAACACATGCATGGAAATGTTCATGGAGGTGTTAAGTTATTAAAAGTATCTGTGAGATGCGGACATAGTCTTTCTAATGAATTTGGGCAAGCAAAACTTGAATATGCTCCTATAAACTAAATTCAATATGTAAATGCATCACAATTATCAAACATGTAGGGTAAACTTTAAAGGTAGAAATGAATCCTTAAACTCTTCTTGAAAAGCCTTCCAGGTGCGTGGACAATCTGCAGTATGACAAAGATCATTCCACCATTGCTGCACTCTGCCTACCAAATAATTAGTGGCAAACTCGATTTTCTGATTTTCTGAATATAACTCGTCGGAAAAGAAATCGTTGAATAGGGATAGCCATGATAAGACAAAGCGGCCATCTATTCGTCCATCGAATTGAAGCATAGCATCACGTCCTTGTATGGCTTGTTGAAGTGCTTGAAGTTCTTGGTTCATAATCTCTAACTCTTGCTCGAATGAAACTCCAGGTAAAGGTGAATTACTGTGATCCTCCATGGTGCTCTTGGATCCTTGCTCTCACCCTTGGTGTATTGAACCTTCTTGTTTGCAACCTTGGTGTCTCGATCCCGTGTTCTCAACCTTGCTTGGTATCTTGAACACTCAATCAAATGCCACCCAAGGATTTTGAATGAATTCACACTTCCAAGCTAGCTCATTGGAAATTTTGTTCCGAGAGCTTTCCAACGGTATATTACACTCCTCAATCTGACCTACGGATTGAAAGTTACACTTACTTCTTTGTTGAGTCCATCCTTGAAATTGCCGCGAGCGCCTTGCACAAGTACCAAAGAAAGAGAACTTGAATAACAATTCCAAGAGATGGTGGAGTGGTTAAAGTACTTCCCTTGAAAGTAGGAGGTTGTGGGTTCAAATCCTCCTACCTTAGGGACTCTAAACCTCTCTATTACCACTCAAAAATTAAAATTGTCTCGCGCGTAGCCAACGGCTGCCAAGGGATCCTTGGGTGCCAATGTATTGCCTAAGTTATTGCCTAAGCTCTTTGCCTTAGTCGACGCCTTAGTCGACGCCTTGGAGTAAGCTGAAGGAGAAGACGTAGGTGAAGACGTAGGTGAAGACGTAGGTGAAGACGTAGGTTCTGGTTCTGGATCAGAATCAGAAACCGAAACTGAAACGAAGACGGAGACGGAATCGGAATCGTGGAGACGGAGACGGAATCAGAATCGGAATCGGAATCGGAATCGAAATCGGAATCGCGAACAGAGAAGAGAACCCTCTGTATTGACGCGTGTAGAGCTCTGATACCACTGTTGTCAGGATCTTACTCACGCGCATACAGAGATTATGGACACAAAAAACACACAGAGAATAGATGCAACAAGAGACGAGACACAACACAGTATTGGGTGCAATCTCCCCCCATGCACTCTGTTTCGACAGTCCACAGAGTGCATGTATTTATAGGACTTTTGATTACGTCGAAAAGAGTGGTTACAAGAGGGCGGCTTCGAAAAGCAGGCGTGAACTAAAAGTTGATAACTTTTACAGAAAGCCATTGCTTTCAATAACAGAAACTGTGGTCTACAACGACCCTTATTCTAACCATTACTTTTCTAACAATAGAACCTTCTACGTAGGTTTATTTACAAAATAAATAATAATTATTCGGATTATTGATGTCCGCCCTTTCACGCCTTGCACGCTCCTCACGAACCTTCAGCTGCTATATCAAAAACATCAAAAACATATTAATACATAATAATTTAACATTTTAACAATGCCTTGTTCAATAATATACAACAGAGGTGGTGCTTACGCTTGAGCTACACCAAATTTTGGCGCCGTTGCCGGGGAGAGAGCTTCGAGGACGAGCGTTGTGATGGTAAGATCGTAGATTTGCGACATTGGAAGGTAAAAAAACTGTCATTTCAGTTCAATTTTTGTTTTTTCCTCTTCATCTTCATCATCATCATCATCTCCACCTTCTTCCATCTTCTTCTTCATAGAAATTTCTTGTTTTTTAGTGCATTTTCACCATTTTCATACCATTTTTCATGCATTATTGTGTGGGAAGGAGTTAGGAGGTGCAAGGGAGAGCAAGCGCTGTGTTTTTTTTATGATTTTCTGCTCATACGGAGCTCGCCATAGCCGGCGCTCAGAAATTTGAATTTCCCACCAAAAAACGCGATTCTGTGATGAAAATCGCGATTCTGTGAAAATTCAAATTTTTTTGAAAAATCACGATTTTCTGTTTTCACGCCTAAAAGTTGGTTGAAAAAATCAGGATTCTGTGGTCATTCTCAGAATCGCGATTCTGTGATTGTGCTCAAAATCGCGATTCTCACAAATCACGATTTTCAGTAAAAAAAAAAAACACGATTTTGAGAAAACACGATTCCCTACTCAAAATCACGATTCTCAAAAAATCACGATTTTTAGTAAAAAACGCGATTTTGTGAAAAAAAGGCGATTCTGTGTAAACACGATTTTTTGCTCAAAATCGCGATTTTCTAAAAACACGATTTTGTGCTCAAAATTGCGATTTTCATGTCAAAAAACACGATTCTCTAAAACACGATTCTGTGCTCAAAATCGCGATTTTCATGTCAAAAAACACGATTTTCTAAAACACGATTTTGTGCTCAACATCGCGATTTTCTAAAACACGGTTTTCTGCTCAACATCGTGATTTTCATGCCAAAAACACGATTCTGAGAAAATACGATTTTCAGTGGGCTCAAAATCGCGATTCTCACAAATCATGATTTTCAGCCAAAAACACGAATTTGTGAAAAAGGTGATTCTGTGAAAACATGAATTTTTGCTCAAAATCGCGATTTTCAAAAACACGATTTTGTGCTCAACATCGCGATTTTCATGCAAAAAACACGATTCTGAGAAAATACGATTTTCAGCGGGCTCAAAATCGCGATTCTCACAAATCACGATTTTCAGCCAAAAACACGATTTTGTGAATCACGATTCTCTGAGTCAAAATCACGATTTTCAAAAACACGATTTTGTGCTCAACATTGCGATTTTCATGCCAAAAACACGATTCTGAGAAAATACGATTTTCAGCGGGCTCAAAATCGCGATTCTCACAAATCACGATTTTCAACCAAAAACACGATTTTGTGAATCACGATTCTCTGAGTCAAAATCGCGATTTTCAAAAACACGATTTTGTGCTTAACATCGTGATTTTTAAATCACGATTTTCTGCTCAAAATCGCGATTTTCAAAAACACGATTTTGTGCTCAACATCGCGATTTTTTGACTTCACAGCATCGCGATTCTCTGAAAGTTCACAAAATCGCGATTTTCTCCAAAGGTCCTGTTTGCCTGTTTTGACCCCCAGGAGCCTGATTTGACATAACTTTTTCATCCAAAGTCCATTTTTTGAGCTCTATAGCTCGTTGGAAAGCTGACCCTCAAGTGGGACTAGGGAACCAAGGGGGCTCCAAAGAATTTTGAACCATACCAAAGGGAAAATTTGGACTCTTGACTAAAGCTTATGAATCTGAGATCTGGTAGACACTTAGGCAAGGATAAACAAAGCATTAGATCTTCTGAGGCTAGTGTCAACCATACATCCAAGTCTTGGGCACAACAACTAAGTGGTCATCTTTTACTAAGTTCAGACACAAGTGATTCAGAAATGTCTTTTAGCATGGGAAAACCTGCAGGTGGCTCAGGGACTGCCCATCTACAAACACCAGAAGGTCCCTATAAGACACAGTTGGAATATATTCGGACCAACCAATTAGGTGCTCGCATCTATGAGGATGGTCTTAGGCGATCAGTGGTCCAACTCAAAAATCCAGATCAATCCTTTGGACTTGAACACCCGGTGGTCAAGTTCGAAGAGGGTTCATACATTGATAAGGAAGGAACCATGTATGTGGTTACCAACCAACCAGATAGGACCGATGAGTTTGGAAATATCATTCAGGAGAATGAGATAGGAGACCTAGAACAAGGAAATATAGGACAAGGACCCCAGACTCCTAGAGGCAAGTTAGTTTTGACTAGAGTGATCACTCCAGGCTGATCCCTCAAGACAACAAAAGCATAGAACTATTTTTGAATAGAGAAATAGAGGAAGCCTTTTGGAGATTCAAGCCAGATCAGCCTAGCCAATGGGGCATAGTTATCATCTATGAATTCAAAGATCCTGAGATACCAGGCAAAGTTGTCTACCTGGATAACACATCAGAGAAGATATTCTTGGTAACAGAACATGATAGACATGCATATACTTGGAAGAATGAATTGATTTTCCCCCCACCAAGATCCAATGTTTCCCATGGCCTCCAAGGAGTAGGATCATCCACGCTCATGAAGCCTAGAGAGAAAGAACTAGAGAGAGACCTGAGGTAAGTTTTGCACACACCGTGGGCAGGAATAGATCAGGATTGGAAAATGAAAGACCTAAAAGAGAGAGACATCAAGCACATAGGCAACAAAGAGATGAACATGATTTTCCATTGCCTAGACCCCGAGAGCACCCAAGAACCCTTAGACCCACTCAAGTGATCAAGGCAATGAAGAATTATTTTGACGGGTCAGGAGATCCTTATGATCATGTGGCCGACTTCAAACAAGTGTTAAGAGCTGAACAGGTTGACGACTTGTTCACCCAGTATGAGGCATTTGGTTTGACTCTTAAGGGCACTGCCTTGGCTTGGTTTCAACCACTGAGTAGTCGCAACTATCGCGATATAGATCAACTGCTAGACGAATTCATTGTAGAATTTTCCAAGAGTGGTATCAGGCATAAAACATCATCCCTGATCCACAGTTTCAAGTAGACACCCCAAGAAACAGTGCGACTAGCAGGTAGAAGGTTCAGAAGTACCTAGAAAGATGCCCTACTCCAGAGTTACCCACACTAGCCAAACAAGTGGCTTTGTTCTTAGATGGCTTACTGAGCACAAAGTTAAGATCATATGTGTACCTGAAAGAGCCTAGATCCATAGAACAGTGTGTGCGGACGTGCATTGACATAGAAGATAACTTGGGTGAGGAGTTAGGATTATCCAAACTCTATAAGGATTCAGATAGTTCTACTAGTCATACTTCAAAAATCTCCACGGAAATAGAGGAGATAGCTGAGCAAGTTGCCAAGAAGCTGGGAGTCCAAAATAGACAAACACAGAGAGTCACCCCATTGAATCGGTGTTATACTTGCGGAGGTGACCAAATGGCTAATGTATGCCCAATGCACAACCAGAACGTGAGAGAAAGGAATACCCCATACTGCACTATTGAAAGGAAGTACAGAAACCATACGGCTCAAGATTGTCCTTATAACAGGCAGGCTGTTAGACAGAATTATCAACAACCTTACCAACCAGGTTGGTATCAAAACCAATACCAACAACCATATTATAGACCACAACAGCAATATCAAGCACAATATAGGCCACAACCAGTCTTAGGAAACCAACCACCAGCTCCTGCCAACGTGATTCAAGTCAAATATGATGTCGGAGAGGAAAATCCAAATAGAGCATTGGTGCCACTAACCCCATTGATACCAGATAATGACTCTCATGCTCATAGTTCAGACTACTCCCATGAAGGTAGTCCACATGCTTATTATACAGAGTCACCTGAACATAGTGAGATTTTCTCGTATCAATATGAGGCACCATCTATGGAGCAAAATTGGGAGCCAGAATACTCCAATGTCATGTACACAAATCCTAACCCTAGGCCCCAATTGAGAAAAATGAGACCACAAGCCCCTAGAGGATCTTGTTTCAGATGTCATGGTGACCATTTCATTCTTGACTGTCCCCACCCACCATCTCCGAGTCAAGGACAGACTATCACAATACAGGCTTTTTGTTCTGATTGCGGCAAAGACCATCTCCCCAGAGATTGTCCAAGAAACCCCTCTAGTGCACCCAAGATTACACCCATTAATGTGGTAGGCTTAGTGGCAGATTCAAGTTCAAGTAGTAGCAATGTGGCTCCTATACAAGCTGTCACTAGAGCACAAGCCTTAAAACAAGATAAACCAGCAGAACAATCAGAGTCGAGTGAATCAGGAGAGCCTAGTAAGAGGAAAACAAGAACATGGAAGGATACCAGAGAGAAGGCCAATCGCAAGTGAAATAAAAAGCTATCGGAACTAGAAGAAAGATTAAAAGAAGCGAAAACAAAAATAGAGGACATTGCATCTCAAAGCCCCTCGCATGCCGAAACTCCATCCACTCCACCTCATCCCACCCCACCACCCATTGTAAATAGACCACAACCAGGGTCTGTTCTTGCAGATCCAACCCCAGAAGGCTTGGACATGATGTTCAAGGCTTACCAGGCTCGACTTCAAGAAGGGCCTACAACTGCAAACCTAGACAAGAGTTACCCTAGAGCAGATTTAGAGATTGAACAGATGAAAATGTGCATGAAAATGGTAGAACAAGCTCAAGCTATACTCGAGACTAGTCAAAAGTTCAATCAGACAAACTCTGTCAAACCGGATTTGCATTTCCAAGGCTTACTAGAAAGATTAGAGCAATTGGTAAAAAAACCACAAGTTTCTTTACCTCCACAGGCTCAACCAGTTATTGAAAGAGGAAGCTCACCACCAATGGGAGCTTATGTTCCTAATTCCACAGATGCTGGAATACCTCCTTCAATTCAACAGTACTCTCAAGAGTTCTTGCGGGAAATACAAGAAGAGAAATGGGCCAAGGAGAAGGGTAATTCCCCTCCTATTCCTAAGATTGATGATCTTCATGATCAATTTCCCCAAGACATTCCATCTATTTACGGAGATGAAGCAGAACAACAAGAAGATGAAAGGTTAGATTTTGAATCTAATACCTTAGAAGAACTGCCTCAATTTCCAGGCTCATGGGAATCTGAATCTCTCCAGATTAGAGCTCCCACAATACTAGTAAGAAATGAAGACTCAGTGGTTCCAAGGAACATAGATGTCTTGAAGAACACTAAGGTTCAGTGTCATCTCACTGTAGAAGAGCTGCTCAAAGCAAAACCTGAGCTTTGGAATCATGTGAAGGATCAGGTTCCAGAACTTGATTCCAACATGCCAAAAGCAGGCCCCAAGCAAAGGGTACCAGAGATACCTCTAGACAAAATAGGGGACATGTGTGAGGGTGAAGAAGGTAATACTTATCTTCCAATCACCTACCAAGGTTACACAACCAAAGCAATCATAGATTCAGGTGCTGGTGTTGCTATTGCGACCACCTCCTTGTGGAAGCAATGGGGCAAGCCCACATTAAGACCAACTAGAATGAAGCTTCAAATGGCTGATGGTCATTTTGAAAGACCTCTCGGATTGCTAGAAGGGATAACTCTAACCACTTGTGGTGTAGAGTTTGAGCACACATTTGCTATATGTGACTTTGAGAAAAATAATGTCTATGAGATGATCCTAGGAAGACCCTTCCTACGACAATTGCAAATAGTACAGGATTGGGGAACCAACTCCTTGTACTTGCAGCACTTAGGGGTCACTACCAAGGTCAATTTGAAGGATTACTCCTTCAGAGATGTACCACCCCTACAGTGGAATCCTATCCACAAAGCAAAAGAAGATTCAATCTCTGTGCATTTTGAAAGTTCACCAGATCCATCATGGTTGCATGAAGATACTCATTTGTGGATGTGCAAGGTCGCAGAGGAAGAGGAAAAACGTTTAAAGGCAAGAGAAGAAGGAACTTCACCAGGAGATAGACCAATTAAAGACCCAGCCTATACACCGATGATCTTTCCAGATGAGGAATTTGAGCCTCATGGCTGGCCAGAAATCTTAGCCGCCATGGACATTGCTGTCAATGAAGAACAATGGACACCTCATTGTGATGAGGAGGGTTATGATATCTCAGTGTTCATGTGTCAGCCCTTGCTAGAAGAATGTGACCCTAGTGATGTCATAGAAGAAGAAGAGAATAACGATGATATAGAGTCCATTATGATGGATAGTTGCTTTAACTCAGAGCAGCTTTATCTAGAAGATATAGGAGTGTTCACCCAGAAAGAAGAAGAACCTCTCACAAGTATTAAAACGGTAAATTCGAAGGATGGAAGTGAGAGCAGTCAAAAGAAAAAGAAAAGAAAAGCAGTGAAACAAGAAGAGGAGGAATCATTGTTTGAAGTACCAGAGAACTTCAAGAAATATGAAGTTGACGACCGCAAAATTTTGGTACGAATGCCTAAGAGAGAGGCCATCATAGGAGAATCATATGATGATAAAGAAAAGACCAAGAAGATTGTAGTGACCATCAAAGAGAACGAAGAGAGATGCACATATATAGGAGATGACCTAAGTGCAAGAGAAGAAATGGAGCTTGTAGCTCTATTAAGGGAATATAGGGATGTGTTTGCGTGGCACTATAGAGACTTGAAAGGGGTAGATCCAATAATTTTCTCTCATACTATCCCCATGACTGATGATGCCAAGCCCACCAAACAGAAGCCCTACACATATAATGATACCTATGCAGCCAAAATAAAAGAAGAAATTGATAGGTTGATTGAAGCTGGATTCATCTATGAGATTGAGCATACTAAATGGGTGTCCCCCATTGTAGTGGTGCCCAAGAAGAATGGAAAGTTGCGAGTGTGTATTAACCTTAAAAAAGTTAATGTCACTACTATTAGAGATAGTTATCCACTTCCAATCACAGAACACCTTTTGGAGCATGTTGCAGGCAAGGAAGTTTATAGCTTCCTTGATGGGTTTTCAGGTTACAATCAAGTAGCCATTGCCCCAGAAGATCAACACAAAACAGCTTTTGCTACAGAGTGGGGAATCTTTGCATTTGGTGTGATGCCATTTGGACTCACCAATGCACCTGCAACATTCCAAAGGCTCATGTGTCATGTCTTCAAAGAGTTCTTGTGAAAGAGCTTAGAAGTGTATGTGGACGATTTATGTGCTCATTCCCAAGAAAGAAGATACCACATTCCTGAGCTCAGACAGATCTTCAACAAGTGTAGAGAATATCAAGTGTGTCTGAACCCAGAAAAGTGTGTGTTCATGGTGCGTCAAGGTAAAATCTTAGGTCATATTGTTTCTAAGAATGGAATCTCAACAGATGAAGATAAGGTACGAGCCATAGCGGAGCTGCCAAGGCCGAGGAATGTTAAAGAGGTTCAAGCTTTTATGGTCCATTGTGGATATTACCGTAGGTTTATCCACATGTACACGATCATAACTAGACCCCTTTATGCCTTGCTGTCTAATTTTGAGTGGAACGATGAATGCGAGAATTCTTTCAATGAACTGAAGAAACGTTTGTGCACAGCACCAATACTGACCACTCCTAATTGGAATAAACCATTCCATGTCCATGTGGATGCATCCAATCATGCCATCGGATGTGTGCTTGCACAACCCACAAGTGAAGGAAATTTAGATTTGCCCATAGCATATGCTAGTAGACAACTCACTGCAGCTGAACGGAACTACACCACAACTGAGCGAGAGGGCTTAGGCATGGTATATGCTGTGAAGAAGTTTAGACACTATTTATTGGCCAACAAGTTCAAGTTTTTCACTGATCATCAAGCTTTGTTATATTTGGTCAATAAACCTTGCAATACTGGACGCTTAGTAAGATGGTTCCTCTTACTAATGGAATATGACTTTGAAGTTGTTGTCAGGAAAGGTACAACCCACCTTCGGGCAGATCACCTTTCTCGCATTACTTCAGGAGAGTCACCGCAAGGCGTGTCTGATGAACTACCTGATGCTTATCTGTTCAATTTGGAAGTTGTTCCCAAATGGGCAAATAAGTTGGTACCAGTCCTAACCTTCAGCCCTGCGAATAAGAATGTGAAAACATCACAAGAAGAAATTGTAAGATCACAAAAATATCACATATTGGCAGGAAGCATGTACAAACAAGATACTGAGGGTGTATTAGCTTGTTGTGTCGAGGATGATGAACATAGTAGTTGGTTGCAGCAAGCTCATGAAGGATTGCTAGGAAATCACTATTCTAAACAACGAACATTGCAGAATCTGAAGCATTTAGGAGTGTATTGGCCTAGCATGGACAAAGAAATACATGAGTGGATTAAGAATTGTCCAATATGCAAAGAGAGACCACCAGTGGAGCATGCCACCCTTTATCAAGTGTCATTAATTCCTGATTGGAGTGCTCCATTGGTAGAGTTTATGAGATCGGGAAGATTACCCAAAGAGGCTAGTCTGGCAAGAAGACGAAGCATGGCACAAGAGGCTCAAGACTATGCCTTAGTAGGAGATAACTTATACCGACGAGGCAAAGATGGTTACTTAAGACTGTGTGTTCGTGAATCAGATTATTTGAAAGTCTTAGAAACTGCACACAACGGTGTCGCAGGTGGACACTTAGGTCCTGACCGAGTAATCAAGACCATTCTATTCACAGGACTTTGGTGGCCCACTCTTCATATGGATGCTCATACCTATGTGAAGAAATGTGACACATGTCAACGTGCACAATATCCAGTTAGAAAAGACGAGATGCCTTTGAGACCAATGATGGGAGGGCGTGCATTTTCAAAATGGGGCATAGACTTCATAGGTCCTATTAACCCCCCAGCTAGAAACTCCCATGCAGAGTATATTATTGTAGCCACTGATTACCTTACAAAGTGGGTAGAGGTGAAATCCACAACAAAGAATGATGCTTAGACGACGGCTAAGTTCTTATTCAAGAATGTGTTCACGAGATATGGACTACCAATAGAGTTGGTGAGCGATAGAGGCACACACTTCTTGAATGAAGTCATTGAAAATCTTCTCCAAGAATTCTTGGTGATACATAAGAAGTCTGCCCCCTATCACCCACAAGCTAATGGACAAGCCGAGAGCACCAATAAGATCCTCTGTAACGTATTGACAAAACTGGTAAATAATAAACGCTCTGATTGGGACAAACAACTTCATCATGCTATTTGGGCTTATCGAGTTGCCTACAAAACGGTACTCAACGCCACCCCCATTTCAGATGGTCTTCGGACAGAACGCTGTGCTACCATTAGATTTCTTAATCCCTGCCTTAAAAGTAGCACAAGAGTATGAGTGGAATGGGCATGAATTTTCCTCTAGGATCTTTGATCTCGAACGCTTAGGTGAGACGAGGGTACGAGTGGCAGCAGGCATCTACGCTGCAAAGAAGAGGCAAAAGGCATACTTTGATACACACATCAAGGATAAGGGATTGAAAGAGGGAGATCTAGTGTTGGTTTACACACTAAAACAACATGCCCGTAAGTTGGAAAAAAGAGGATATGGACCCATGATCATTAATAGAATTTCCACTAGTGGTGCAGTTCAGTTGGCCACTCTAGAAGGAGATATCTTGCCAAACTATATTAGTGGCTGTAGAGTCAAGCTATATCAAGAACCTCTTACTGAGGATATGCTAACGAGACTCAACACTGCTAAGAAGCGAAAAGAAGAAGAGTTAAGAGTTAGAGAAGAAGCTCAGGCAGAGGCCAGAGAGTGCATAAGGCGAAATAAATTAAGGCGATTATGCCTAGATGTCAACTCAAAAGCCCCAAAATATCACATGGACATGTGCCAAAAATCGGGCATAACTACTTCTCAAGTCATTGACCGACGTCCCTTTGTGACCATAGAGATAGGACAAGGAAAGGATGCAAGGACTGTGAAAGCATTGATTAACTCAGGTGCAGCAAGTAGTGCAGTTAGACTATCCTACTTCCAGAACTTGCAGTTGAACATCAATCCCATATAAGCTCATCTCATAGGATTGGGAGGTGTGGAAACCCCTTGTTTGGGCGAGGTGGAACTTCCCATCTACCTGCAAGATGTTCCAATGAAAGTCAAAGTGCTAGTGTGTCAAGATGCGAACCTTACAGAACCACTTGTCTTAGGACAAGATTGGATTTATGACAATGCAGTCAACTTAAACCTAAGAAGTCAACTTCTTCAAGTTTGGGTCCAGGGACAGTGCTTTACATTAGAACTAGAAAATGGCATGCTCACAAATCCAGAGGTCACATCTTGTAGTTCTTCTAAGACTAATCATATGGAAGAAGATGTTGTATGTGTCAAAAGCTCTATGATGCAGAAGGAGTCAATCGTGGAAGAACAGGTTCGAAGGCGGGTGGATCTTTCTTCTTCTCCAAAGAATCAAGTAGCCATAGTAGTGAGTCCACCACACAAGCAAACACAACCGATCACGACA
Organism: Ceratopteris richardii; assembly: GCA_020310875.1. NCBI lineage: Eukaryota > Viridiplantae > Streptophyta > Polypodiopsida > Polypodiales > Pteridaceae > Ceratopteris > Ceratopteris richardii. Next base: position 110,629,885 of record CM035415.1, read on the forward strand.
ACTGCTACATCAAATAGAAAGACACCATTCGATAAGAAAGCAGTTCCGAACATGAAGCAGATCTGGGTACGCAAAGGAGAGCAACCACCAGCCTTGCCCCCACAAATCCCATCTAGGCCAGCCAACCAGGCCAGAAGACGAAGGAAGCAGCTCGGACAAGCTCAATCACAAGGTATCCAACAAGTTTGGGTGCCTAAGAAATTAGTTGAAGCTCAACAAGGGCGATTACAGAAGTGGGTACCTAAGAAGCTCTTACATCTACAACAACCTGTGTTCTCCCACATGCGAAAGGTCTCAACAAAGAAGCCAAAAGGAGAAGAGGGTAAGAACTACGTACAGAGACCGATAGGAGATCAAATCAGCTCTTCAACAATGGTAGGAAGACGTGCAAAAAGGATATGGGTTTGGAAGCCAAAAGTACAAGTAGCCTCCATCAAACCAAAGCGCCAACCACACTGGATACCACAGTTCAGAAGGCATCCAACGAGGAAGACGCCTGAAGTAATCTCTACAGTGCCAAATGCTGTTCTAAAATGGGTCCCTATCAAGAGGAAGGATCAGTGGTCATCTCGAGATCCAATGGATACCTCCAACAAAGATGACATCAACATTTGCAGGCGACATCAGGCTTCGACGAACGACAACCATGTGCTCCTTGCACAACCCTGTCTTTTGCACCATTCAGGTCTTGCATTTCCAAAGTATGCATTAATATAGGGCCACATTACACGGCCGTGCATAGACACACTTGAGAATCTCAGGCACAAGAGCACATTGACATATGTCAAAGATTTTTATTGATTGATACTAAACTTTGTCTTCTTGTTTTGTGACATTGTTCCAAAAAAAAAAAAAAAAAAAACTTGTCTCTAGGCTTGGCTCTTGGGACCTGAATGAGTCATGCTTAGTTGCAGGTGGAATTGTTGATTACTAGGCATTTATCAATTTGGCTAAAACTGTGTCTCGGCTAGCAGATGATATTATTGCTGCCTTATCTGGTAGATGGCAAGCACTTGGCATGAACATGGCATCTACAACTATGATTTTCTCTTACCATGGTAGGAATGAAAAGCTTGAAGGTCCGCAACCTGAGTGATGCTTAACTACTTCATGTACGCGAGCATCCAAGGAGATATCTGCAAAGGGTAGTTCTGGAGGAGAAGACTCCTACGCATGGTGAGCTAAAGAGAATATGTGAAACTCAACTTGGAGTAGTTACCCAATGTTGTTTGCCAAAGAATATAAAGAAATTCAATTCTCAGTATTTGGCAAAGGTTGCTTTGAAAAGAGGAGAGAGGATTAACCACTCAAAAGATCTCATCAGTGGACCATCAACATGGACATTCATCAACAATGTTCCATCCCAAAGGCCGAGTGTACAACATGAAGAGATGAACATCGATCAACCTTCTCCATGGTAAGTATCTTTACTCTGGCAACACCATAACCATGATAGATTAGGAAACCTCTTCGTCAGCATATCCTTGGGCACTTAGCTCAAGACCCACAATTTTTGCACCATACTTCTTCCAATGCATTTTCCAAGTAAGCATTCATAGGGCTACATTACAAGGCCGTGCACAAGGCACATATTTTCCTTAACCCATGCACAAACACACTTGCCCATCATCCATTATGGGTTATGAGTACTTGGCATGACTACTATGAACATCATCCTTGGAAGATTTGAGGTCATCAACGAAGACTCACAACAACACAGTCATGCTGGAATCCAAGGAAGAAGCACATACCAAGAGACTACAACTTGCAAAGACTCGCAGTGATAGATGAAGAACCAGACACATCTGTAAGTCAGACGACTTTTGTTCATACAGAAGGGACACTCCCTCTCAAGGCACTACTTGGAACAACCACTACAACAAGGGTCTGTCAGGGACGATAGACTCGAGAGGGGGGGGAGTGTTGAAGCTCAAAGTCAAGGACAAAGCATGGAAGCACATCAAAAGGTAGACACACAAGGAAAGGGAGCAAGTAGGGAGCTCCATGAAGTGTATGTCAAAATTTCAGATGAATCCCCTACAAAAATAGTGATTTTCATCACTAAAAACCATTGTAAATACCATTATCTATTTTTATAACTCCATTTTGTTCAAGCCGAGGAGTCCTCAAGCTTGAGAAGTATTAGAAGTACCACCGTACCAATTTTCATAATTTTTAGACTTCGTTTGAGCCCTCAAATAAGCCCTAGAACCTAATTTTTAACTAGGCCGGACACTAGGTCTGGACAGGGCCAAAACTAGTCAAAAAACTATAAAAAGAGCTAGAGAGCTCATTTTTGAGGTTAGCTTGTTAGAGAATAGAGCTTTTGTAAGAGAACTCTTTTGCAATCGAAGCTTTCCATTGTTCCTCTCTTTGATCTTACTTTGTGTGCGTGTGTGTATGTGTGTGCATGTTTGTGTGCTTTCACTCACGCACTTGAGCTTTCACTTGCTCGTGGTCTTCATACCGGTCCTCACATCTCCGCGGATTGACAAGTAAAGGAGGTGGTGCTTACGCTTGAGCTACACTCCTCACGTTGGAACTTACGAGTGTGCTTGAGTGACACCAAATTTGGCATCGTTGACGGGGAGAGAGCTTGGACGATGAGCGTGTGATGGTAAGACGTAGAGTAGCGATGTTGGAAGGTAAAAAAATCACCATTTTCAGTTCAGTTTCTGAGTTTGTCTTCTCCTTCATCATCATCATCACCACCATCTCCTCCCATCTTCACCTTCTCTGATTTTTTTGTTTTTCGACTGTACATTCCCTATTTTCACCTCTTTTTCTTCATTCTTGGCTATGCGAGGAGTTCAATGAGAGCTTAGAGCTGAAGCGTGGAGTAAAAAACTGAGTTGCATGCCCTCAAAACACCAAAATTTGAGCGATAGTATTGCGGAGTGACAAGACCTACGTTTAGTATCACGAGTGCAGTATCATGGATTTGGAGAGTGACCTTGCATCTACACGCACATAGAAGTGAGAAGGAGGACACAAGGTACAAATATTTGCAAAAATTTTTGAATTTGGACCTCAAAAACTCCAAGTATCGTGTCCGGTTGAGTTTTAGTATCACGATACCAGAACTCCCGTGTATCACGATACTTGTCGAGGTTTTGTATCATGCATATCCCCTTGAGGTATCGCGATACCATTCTGGTATCGTATTGTCAAGTGCTGGTATCGCGATCGCGATCACCCGGTGGTATCGTATCGTGCTCTGGAGCTGGTATCGTATCGTGTCGATCACGATATTCTATCGTTGACTGACCAATATCGTATCATGTGCATGATTGATATTGTATTTCCAACTTAGTATCGTATTGTGTCTTATTTTGGTATCATATCGTGCATCTTGTGATATCGTATGGCATAGCAAGAGGTATCATATGGTCTCGGTTCAGTGGTATCGTATCGCGAGGTCAAGTGGTATCGTATCATCTGCTGTGCAGTATCGTATCGTTTAGATTGGTATCGTATCGTCCTAACTACTGGTATTGTATCGTCCTAACTACTGGTATCGTATCGTCCTAACTACTGGTATCTTATCATGAGCCAATCAAATAACATATCGCTAGCTAACCTGGTATCGTATCGTGTCAGTCATGGTATCATATCATTGACCTCGTTGACTAACCCGTATCGTATCGCGTGCATGATTGGTATCGTATCGCCAACTCAGTATCCTATCCTCTCTTATTCTGGTATCGTATCGTGCACCTTGCGATATCGTATCACGTAGCAGGAGCTATCGTATCGTCTTGGTTCAGTGGTATCGTATCACGAGGTCAAGTGGTATCGTATCGTCTGCTAAACAGTATCGTCTGCTGAGGGTGAAAGACCTGAAAGAGAGAGACACCGAGCACATAGACATCAAAGAGATGAACATGATTTTCCATTGCCTAGACCGCGAGATCACCCAAGAAACCTTAGACCCTCTCAAGTGGTTAAGGCAATGAAGAACTATTTTTATGGGTTCGGAGACCCTTATGATCATGTGGCTGAGTTCAAACAAGCGCTAAGAGCTGAACAGGTTGAGGACTTGTTCACCCAGTTCGAGGCATTTGGTTTGACTCTTAAGGGTACTGCCTTAGCTTGGTTTCAACCTCTAAACAGTCGCAACTATAGAGAGATAGGCCAGCTGCTAGAGGAATTCATTGTAGAATTTCCAAGAGTGGCATTAGGCATAACATGTCATCCTTGATCCATAGCTTCAAGTAGACACCTCAAGAAACAGTGCGACTTGCAGGAAGATGGTTCAGACAGGACTTAAAAAGATGCCCTATTCTAGAGCTACCCACACCAGCCAAACTGTTGAAAGTTTTTCAAGCTCAAGAGTGTGGGAGCATGCCCCAAATTGAACCTTCCACATCATCCACAATCAAAGGAGGCTGATTTCCACGAGTTGGAGGCATCCAATTATGCCCATAATGGAAAGAAGTTGATTAGAGAAGATTTAGCTCACCTCTTGATGTGATTGGACCTCACTTTTGACATGTATATGCTTTTGATTGGTTAAAGAGGTTAGTATTGTGAAGAGAGATGGTGGATGCAATCCAAAGATGAGTAGGTGCCGCTACAACCAGCTTCACACCAGCCAACTGAGACTTCAGAGTTGATTATTAGACCCTTTGTTCTTCCTAAATCCACCAAAATATCATCCAAGTACTTTGGAGCATGTATCCCAAAAGTTTAAGTCAAGACAGACTAGTTGTGAAATGACTAGCTCCCAAAACTTGCTATTTTTGGACATACACCTGCTGGAAAAAATGAATAGTGCTCTCAACCTGGTAGGAATTAGAAAAATTCCTTTTGGGCATAGCAAATAGACTTAGCAAGCTTCCCAATCCAAGTTAAAACACTTCAAATGATGGACTGAGCACTGAGAACAAGTTTCATCAATTTCTGGAACATTCCCACAATTCTCGGGGCTCTGCAGAGATAGACCAGTAAGCAGTAAAATGCAGATATCTCAAAAAGTATTAATCCAATGACCTTGAAAATTTATATGCACAAAGTAGACAGTACAAGCTATCCAACGCAAGTTAAATCACTGAAAACGGATCAGTAGAACTCGAGATATGACCTTCTGAAGGTACTGCTCTGAGTGAGTATAGCAGAGAACAAAACAGAGAAGTAGATGATAATAAATGTATAGATTCACATATGATTACAACCACATTGGCAATGAATCTTTGCACAATGGGAGTAGAATGATAGAGCTATGGAGTAAGCTCTTCAATCTCTACAAAATGACATGAAGTGGTCACGTACAAGGCTTGCTAATCGCCTCTTCCTTCTTGCTCCTTTTATAGCTATTCTTGGAGGGAGTTTTGAATTCGAATTCGAATGGCTCCACCTAAAAGTGATCCCCAAAGTTAGGAGAGATTCCCTCAGCTCAAAAATTCGTGATTTTGGTAGTTGGAGCCACGAATTTGCTTTTACATCATGGATGAGATAAGCCATCCTTTTCCTTTTTTCTTTTTCCATTTACAAGAGATAAAAATGAACTCTTTTACAAGAGGTGTTCACATGACTACTCATGTGACTTACAAATGAGGATAATATCAAATATATCAAGCATGTAGGCTTGGGTAAAATGCACCAACAGCTCCCCCTCAAGCCTAACATGCTTGGCCTCCAAATAAGTCTTCAATTGTCCTTGATTTCCTGCAAGCCAATCATCAACTTGAATCTACTTAACTTCATACCATCAAGAGCTTTAGTCAACATGTCGGCACATTGCATATCTGTAGAGACATAAGATAGTTGAATATCTTTGCTCATTAGCTTCTCCCTTACGTAATGGTAGTGGACTTCAATATGCTTGGTTCTAGCATGGTATACCGGATTAGCTGCTAGATGTAGTGAGCTTGTGTTGTCTCCAAAAATATGAGGTGTTGAAGAATGAAGTCCAAGATCTGTGTACAAAGACTTTAACCACATGATTTCTTGAGTTGCATTAGCCAAACCTCTATATTCTGCTTCAGTAGAAGATAATGCCACGGTTGGTTGCTTCTTCGATGACCAAGAAATGATTTTTGAACCTGCAAATGATATATACCCTGATGTGCTTCTTCTATCATCTTTAGATCCGGCCCAATCTGCATCTGAGTAGACCTTTAGCTCAATATCTGAAGTATATGAATAGAACAAACCTTCATTCATGGTCCCCTTTAGGTACTTGAGGACTCTCTTGGCCGCTTCCATATGTGGTCTTCTCGGCTTATGCATAAACTGACTCAATATGCTAACACTATAGCATATATCCACCCTTGTGAGTGTTGCATAGTTCAAACTTCCAACCAAGCTTTGATAGCTTGTGATGTCTTCAATTGGTTCTCCTTCATAAGCACTAAGCTTATGATTTTGCTCCATAGGTGTACCTGCACACTTGGTATTTTCCATCTTGAACTTGACGAGCATGTCATGGACATACTTCCTTTGTGTGATGTATATACCTGAATCTGTGTAGATCAACTCCAATCCAAGAAAATAAGTGAGTGGTCCGAGGTCACTTATTTTGAACTCCTCCTTCATTTGACTCTTTACCTGTTTGATTCCTTCAAGATCATTGCCTGTGATAATAATATCATCAACATACACACATAAATAGATCACTTCAGATCCATTCCTCTTTATGAACAAAGAGGTATCCGCCTTGCTAGCTTTGAATCCTTGGTCCTGCAAATAAGTCACCAATCTGAAATTCCAAGCTCTTGGAGCTTGCTTCAATCCATACAAAGCTTTCTTTAGTTTGCATACATAGTTAGGATGATGTGCATCCTCATATCCAGGAGGTTGTGCCATATACACTTCCTCAGAAATCCATCCATTCAAGAAAGCATTCTTTACATCAAGTTGATAAAGATTCCAATTTCTAGATGCAGCAAGACTAATGAGAACCCTAATTGTAGGCATTTTTGCAACAGGAGAGAAAGTCTCCTCATAATCAATACCATGGGTTTGAGCAAACCCTTTAGCAACTAACCTTGCTTTGTGTCTATTTATACTTCCATCTGGATTCCTCTTGATTTTGTATATCCATCGAGATCCAATTATCTTCATAGATGGCTTGTTAGGTACAAGCTCCCAAGTGTCATTCTCCTTCAAGGCTTCCATTTCTTCATCCATTGCATCTCTCCAAGCTTTCTTGCTTTGTGCTTCTTCAAATGTGGTAGGTTCTTCATTGGTTGAATCCTTTGCAATGTAGATTGAGTGCTTGGTGACCAAAGAAGTATCATAACCAAACCTCTCTGGTTTCTTCTTCTCCCTTGAAGACCTTCTAAGTGGTTGATGTGAGCTCTCTGGTCCATATGTAGCATCCTGCATCTTTGCTTTACCTTTGTTCTTCCATAGCTTTAGTCTTTCCAAGTCTTCTAGGTCAATCTCCGAATCACTTTCTTCAAGCTGCTTTGGTTCCTTTGGTTGAAGTGATGGAAAATCTTCATCCAAGTCATACGGCAGCTTCACTTTCCTGTCATCATCAAACCATGATTTGTTTTCATCAAAAATTACATCTCTACTCACAGAAAATCCTTTATTGGTTGGATTGTACAATCTATATCCTTTTTGGTTTTGATCATAACCAATGAATACACACTTCTCTGCCTTGGGATCCAATTTCCCTCTTACTTGAGAAGGAATGTGAGCATAGGCTAAGCATCCAAAGATTTTACAATGCTCTAGACTAGGTCTTCTTCCATTCCATACTTCATATGGAGTGGTTCCATCTAGTGACTTAGATGGAAGTCTATTTATGAGATATGTGGCTGTCGACACAGCCTCTGCCCATAGGTAGTTCGGCAATCCCTTTTCGTTGAGCATGGACCTTGCAGCTTCAACAATAGCTCTGTTCCTCCTCTCTGCTACACCATTGAGTTCGGGTGTATACCTTGTAGTGACTTCCCTTTTAATGCCTCTTTCATGCAAGAAGGCATCAAATTCAGAAGAGAAGTATTCTCCTCCACCATCTGATCTGAGTCTTTTCAAAGTCCTACCTGTTTGGTTTTCAACAAGAGCAATATACTTCTTAAAGCAATTAAACACTTCATCCTTGTGCTTCATGAAAAACAGAATGGTCCACCTGCTACAATCATCTATGAAAGACACATAATATCTTGAGCCTGATATAGATGGCTCCTTACTTGGACCCCACACATCTGTGTGCACTAGATCCAAAGGATTTTGATACATATATCCTTTCTTATTGAAAGGTTGTCTATGAGCCTTGCCGAGTTGACAGGCTTCACACTTATAAATCATGTGTTGCCTTGTGATATTAGGCAAACCAAGTACACTTTGGTCCCTGCAAATCTGTTTGAGTGTCCTCTCACCAATGTGAGCAAGCCTTTTGTGCCATATCTCCAGCTCTGTTAGAGTTTGAGATCCATAGCTAAACAAAGCTATGTTCTTTGTATCTTCCACTTCAAAAGTGAAAAGTCTTCCTGTCTTTTCTCCTTTGGCAATCCTTCGAAAGCCTTGCCTTGGGTCTTCAACATATGCTCCAAATCGATTGAATCTAACCTGCAATCCTTTTTCAACAATCTGTCCAACACTTATTAAATTTTTGGTAATTGTAGGGACATACAAGACTTTGCTTAAGAGGTTCATATTCCCATCTGATGTCTTCACATTACCTATCTTCTCCACTGAGTGCTTTGTGTCATCTCCTGTCTGCACTTCATGCTTGTTATGAGGATCTTCCAAATCAGAAAGTAAAGCCACATTTCCTGCTACATGGTTCGAGCATCCAGAATCAATGTAAAATATGTGATCATCATCCTTACCCTTCTTCGCTGATAGATTCATAATCAATAATGAATCTTCTTGACTTTGGTCCTCTGCATAGTTATTGTAATCTCTTCTTCCTCTATGGCCACTTTGATAGTTGTTGTTGTTGTTGTAATTGTTGTTGTAGTAGTTGTTGTTGTTGTTGTAGCCTTCATTGTATCTACCTCTATTTGATCCATAGCCACCTCTATTGAATCCTCTTCCTCTTGAGTTCCTTGGATTCCTGAAACATTCTTCAGTAGTATGGTTAGATAAACCACATATGTTGCAAGGTTGAGATGATTGGAATCTCCCCCTGCCTTGCTTTCCACCTCTGCCTCTTCCTCTAGCTCTTCCTCTACCTGCAAAGTTTGCTTGGAAAGAGCTTCCTTCATCTTCATTCTTCCTATTCTTTGACTTGTCCTTGACCTTAGCTTTATCAGAATATAAGGCAGAAGTTTGATTACCTCTTGAGGACTCACCACCTTTGCTAATCTTTGCTTCATGAGTGAAGAGTTGGCCCATGAGTGTGTTGAGGTCGGGTACATGCATATCCATGTATAAATCCATGGCTGTTGTGAACGACTCCCACTTGTCGTCTGCTTTGATTCCATTCATGATTTGTCTAATGATTTGCTCCTCTTCAATTACCTCTCCAATGCTTCCAAGCTGGTCCGAAATCTCCTTCATCTTTGTGACATAATCAGTCACATTTTGCTTCGGGCTTTTCTTCATTGTTGTGAACTCCATCCACAATTGGTTCTTCCTTGCTCGAGTGTTGGAAGAGAAGAAAGAAGCAAGTGCATTCCAGGTTTCTCTTGATGTCTTGCATCCCTTGACATGAGGTAAAAGAAAATCAGAGATTGAGTTTAGAATATAGGACCTTGCAAGTGCATCCTTCGAACACCAATTCGAAAGTCCTTCCACTTCTTCATGTGATGGTTGCCCTTTGTTCCTCATGGTTGGCATTGCTTCATCTCCGGATATGAATCCATATAGATTCCTCCCTTGAAGGTAAGCCTCCATCCTTAGAGACCATGCCGGGTAGTTGTTTCGATCCAGTTTGTCAATTGTTGATGGAAATCCATCTCCCATGTTGCTTGACTATGCTCTGATACCACTGTGAAGAGAGATGGTGGATGCAATCCAAAGATGAGTAGGTGCCGCTACAACCAGCTTCACACCAGCCAACTGAGACTTCAGAGTTGATTATTAGACCCTTTGTTCTTCCTAAATCCACCAAAATATCATCCAAGTACTTTGGAGCATGTATCCCAAAAGTTTAAGTCAAGACAGACTAGTTGTGAAATGACTAGCTCCCAAAACTTGCTATTTTTGGACATACACCTGCTGGAAAAAATGAATAGTGCTCTCAACCTGGTAGGAATTAGAAAAATTCCTTTTGGGCATAGCAAATAGACTTAGCAAGCTTCCCAATCCAAGTTAAAACACTTCAAATGATGGACTGAGCACTGAGAACAAGTTTCATCAATTTCTGGAACATTCCCACAATTCTCGGGGCTCTGCAGAGATAGACCAGTAAGCAGTAAAATGCAGATATCTCAAAAAGTATTAATCCAATGACCTTGAAAATTTATATGCACAAAGTAGACAGTACAAGCTATCCAACGCAAGTTAAATCACTGAAAACGGATCAGTAGAACTCGAGATATGACCTTCTGAAGGTACTGCTCTGAGTGAGTATAGCAGAGAACAAAACAGAGAAGTAGATGATAATAAATGTATAGATTCACATATGATTACAACCACATTGGCAATGAATCTTTGCACAATGGGAGTAGAATGATAGAGCTATGGAGTAAGCTCTTCAATCTCTACAAAATGACATGAAGTGGTCACGTACAAGGCTTGCTAATCGCCTCTTCCTTCTTGCTCCTTTTATAGCTATTCTTGGAGGGAGTTTTGAATTCGAATTCGAATGGCTCCACCTAAAAGTGATCCCCAAAGTTAGGAGAGATTCCCTCAGCTCAAAAATTCGTGATTTTGGTAGTTGGAGCCACGAATTTGCTTTTACATCATGGATGAGATAAGCCATCCTTTTCCTTTTTTCTTTTTCCATTTACAAGAGATAAAAATGAACTCTTTTACAAGAGGTGTTCACATGACTACTCATGTGACTTACAAATGAGGATAATATCAAATATATCAAGCATGTAGGCTTGGGTAAAATGCACCAACAAGTATGTGGTCTTTAAAACCTCTAATGAGTTGTATTATGACTTAGAGTCGTGGAAATACGTGCCCAAGCTGCCCCCTTGCTTAAGCACACCCCCTACTAGCTGTTCTCTGCATATTTTGCAGAGATTTCACTTTTTCATACTCTTTCTCCCTAGATAATCGTGGCAGACCCCCCTATCTTGTAATTGTTATTTCTCCTTCATCGGGAATCCATTTGCAATGATTTTTGTCTTGTTGGAAAGCTTATAAGTTCTACTTTGTCTTGTATAAGTCTCAGGTTCAGTGCTTGCACATGTGCAGAGAAATGTCCAGAACAGTTTCTATCTAGTTAGCTCATACTCTATGAAAAGATCAAGTTATCTGTTTTGGTGCAGCTGGTTGAGGCATCATCCAGTATCCAAATGGAGTGATTTTAATCTCATTTGAAAGCTCTTATCGTCTAGTTTAAGCGTGCAAAATGTCAGTTTCAATCTCTGCATATACTCAGAGAAACTCAGAAAATACAGATCCTATGTCTGAAAATTTTCAGGATCCTAGGAGGGTTCATTTGCTTTTGTTGTGCACATAGGAGTGTTTATCCTCCAACAGTGGTATTAGAGCTATAAGTGGAGTATCAAAGAGAGAAGAAGGAGCTACTGAAGTGAAGTGAAGACTTCATCAAAGTTTGAAGGAAGCAAAGAACGAGCACGTCAACAACAAGGGGAAGCAAATACCTCATCAAATCAAAGATGAAGCTTCATCAAGAGGAGTAGCTCTATTTTTAGAGGTAAAAGCCATCCTTTTCAACTTCATTGAATCAAGGGGGAGGTTCAAAAGAGATAGGAGGCACCATGGCTGATCTCAATGCTCAGATTGAGAAGCTCAAGAAAGGAAACTACCAACCATGGCGATTTAGAATAAGCAATTTTTTGATGGGGAAAGGTTTGTGCGGACTTGTGAGTGGTGGAGAGTCAAAACCCTACATAGATGAGGTAAATCCAACCAATGACCAGAGAAGATCAGTAAGAGAGTGGGATGAAAGGGACAAAAGGGTCATTTTCATTTTATCTCAGCATATTAGAAACTCTATGGTAGGGCATATTCAAGATTTGGATACATCGAAGAAGGTATGGGAGTGCTTGGAGAGATTGTACTCAACCTCCACAAAAGCTAGAAAAATTCAACCCACGAATGAGCTAAATAATCTTAGGAAAAGCCCCTCTCAAGGTGCTAATGATTACATATTAAAGGTTAAAGAGCTTGCAAATGCACTAGGGTCAATTGGTTGTGCCCTAGATGATGACGATCTTGTCGCCCACACCCTAAATGGACTTAGGGATGATGAAAAATGGAGGGCTTTCACAACTTCAGTGTATGTAAGGGACTCTCTTCCTGATTTTGATCAACTAATCACTCTCATGGTGATAGAGGAGATGAACCTTGGTGGTAATAATGCCAAGGATAGCCAAGGGCAATTGTTGTATGCAGGTAGAGGAAGAGGAAGACACAACCGAGGTGCTACAAGAGGAAGAGGAAGATATCAAACCAACCAAGGAGGTCAAGGACAACAAGAAAATGCAGGTCAAAGAGGTGGAAGAGCCACAAATAGAGGAAGAGGTGCAAGATTTGGTGGAAGAGGACAAGCCACTTCAAATAGATGCTTTGTATGCGGTAAGCCCGGTCATTTTGCAAATGAATGTTATCATAGAGCTCAAAGACAAGGGAATCAAAGCAACAAAAACAATTATAGAGGGCAAGGTAATTATGCAAACACATCATCCAGCCAAAGGAATGATTATTTACTTGCCATGAGGTATGGTGAAGATACAACTCAATCTAGTAAAGATGTATGGTATGTAGACAGTGGATGTAGCAATCATATGCCATGTCGAAAGGATTTTTTTAGTAATTTGCAGGTCCCAAAGCATCAAGGGCATGTGGAAATAGGTGATAACTTAGAGAATACCATTCAACATGTGGAAGATATCAGTTTGGAAGGAAATCAAAGAGCAAAGTGCTTATCAGAGGTATTACATGTCCCTACTATTACCAAAAACTTGATTTCGGTAGGCCAAATGGTAGAAAAAGGCTATCAAGTTAGGTTCAATGGAAGAGGATGTTTTGTTGAGGATCCAAGAGCAGGTTTCAAGCTCATGGCAAAAGGAAAGAAGCAAGGGAGAATGTTTACAATGGACATAAATCAGCCACACCATTCAATGTATGTCACATATGGAGATAAGAGGATAGCAGATTTGGATCTATGGCACAAATGAATAGGTCACATCAACCTACAAAAGCTCAAGGACATGCAAAGGAGGAGCTTGGTAAGAGGTCTACCAAATTTTACATCTAAAATGTTGCATGAAATTTGTGTAGCTTGCCAACAAGGAAAACAATCAAGGCTGCCCTTCAAGAAGAGTACCTATGTAAGTGCAAATGTTTTAGACCTCATTCACACAGATGTTTGGGGCCCAACAAGAGAAGCATCCCTTGCTGGAAATAGGTATTTTGTAACCTTCATTGATGAATTTTCAAAGAAAGTGTGGTTGTATTGCATTAGAAACAAATCAGATGTGTTCCACTACTTCAAGAAATTCAAAACACAGGTGGAGAAGGAATCTCGCAAGTTTATCAAAACTTTGAGATCCGATGGAGGGGGAGAGTATTTCTCCCATGAATTTTCTGAATTTTTGCAGGTCAATGGCATCAAAAGACAATTTACATGCAGGTATACCCCTCAACAAAATGGGGTAGCAGAGAGAAAGAACAGACACATAGCAGAGGTAGCAAGGTGTATGCTCAACAAAATGAATATGCCGCATTGTTATTGGGGAGAGGCTACATATACAGCCACATACATCATGAATAGATTTCCAACATCAGGTATACATCATCTAACCCGTGAGGAAGCATGGAGTGGAAGAAAACCTTGCATTTCACATCTTAGAGTCTTTGGTTGTATATGCTATGTACATGTACTTCAAGAGTTGAGGTCAAAGTTAGATGCCAAATCTGAAAATGTATTTTTTTGGGATATTCTATGGAACAAAATGGGTATAAATGCTATAATCCCATCACCAAGGAGCTGAAGCTAAGTAGGGATGTTGTCTTTGATGAGTTGAAGCCTTGGTATGCATGCATGAGTCCATTGCAGGTTGAAGACATAGGTGAGGCAGATTTGAAGAATGATGATAGAGTTCAAGAAAGCATGGATTTAAGTGGTCCAAGCAACTCATGCAACACAAGGAAACCCTCACCATGGAGTGGAAGGCTTAGGGAAAGAGAGACCAGCTCCGAAGAAAGCAAACTCAAAGGCAAAGAGAAGATTTCAATTGAAGAAGGAAGCTATGTGGACGAGAGCATGTTGGAAGATGAAGAGATAGAAGAAATTCAAACTCCAGGAGTGGCAAAACAAAGAAAGAAGATGGCAACCACACCTAAAGGAAGTGAAAGAAGGTCTTCAAGAGTAAGATATCTAGTACAAAGGTTAACATATGATAATTTCATTGCAAAGCATTATGCATACATGACTCAGGTAATCAAGGACAAAGAACCAACTAGTTATGAAGAAGCTAAGGATTGCAAGGAATGGCAAGAGGCAATGAAGGAAGAGCTCAAAGCACTTGATGAGAACCATACTTGGAGCTTGGTACCAGCTCAAGAAGGCATGAAGGTGATAGGTAATAAGTGGGTTTACAAAATTAAAAGAAATTCAGATGGTTCCATTGCTAGGTACGAAGCAAGATTGGTGGCGAAAGGCTTCTCCCAAAGTTACGGGATAGATTATGATGAAACTTTCATCCCCGTAGCCAAGATGCCAACAATTAGGAATTTGATTGCAGTGGCCACATCAAGGAAATGGAGCTTATATCAATTGGATGTGAAGAATGCCTTCCTCAATGGAGAGCTTGAAGAAGTAGTCTACATGAGCCAACCTGAAGGATTTGCTAGTATGAGGTACCCAAATCATGTTTTCAAGCTAAGGAAAGCATTATATGGACTAAAGCAAGCCCCAAGGGCCTGGAATCAGAGGTTAGTAGATTATTTATCAAGTTGTGGATACAAAGAAAGTGTTGCAGATCCATCACTTTACATGAAGAAGCAAGGAGACAAGACGGTATACATATGCATCTATGTGGACGATTTGATCATTACAGGAAGTGATATTGCAGGTATTAAAGATATCAAATCAAAGCTAGGAAAGGAGTTCAAGATATCTGATCTTGGAACACTAAAGTACTTCTTGGGAATAGAGGTAATCTATGCACACAATGGCATCTTCTTGATTCAAAGAAAAGACTTGTTGGATGTGCTATACAAGTTTGGTATGAGTGGTTGTAAGCCACTTTCTCAGCCCATGGAGCCCAATACAAAGTTGGTTGCAGGTCAAGGAGAAGATATACAAGATATTACACTATATAGAAGCATAATTGGTTCATTAATTTACGCTACATTCACTAAACCTGATCTTGCATATGTAGTAGGTGTTCTCTCTCAATTTTTGCATGCACCTACTCATGATCATCTCATGGCGGCAAGAAAGGTGCTTCGTTACATCAAGCACACCATCAACCAAGGTCTATTTTACTCATATGATGCTGATCTAAGTGTCAAAGGATATAGTGATGCTGATTGGGTAGGTAGCAAGGATGATCGAAGGAGTACATCGGGTTATGTTTTCATGATAGGTACAAAAGTGATCTCATGGAGCTCTAAGAAGCAACCCACTGTTGCTCTTTCATCCACAGAGGCTGAGTACAGAGGTTTAGCATTGGCTACATGTGAGCTATTATGGCTTAAGAAGCTACTTAAGGACTTGGAAGTAGAAGTGGAGGAGTTTCCTCTTTATGGAGACAACATTTCAAGCATCTATCTAGCTAACAATCCCATGTTTCATGCAAGGAGCAAGCACATAGAGGTTCATTACCACTTCATTAGAGAAAAGGTGATGGCAAAAGAGCTAGATATAAGGTATGTGAACACTAAAATGCAGGTTGTAGACATGATGACAAAGTTTCTTGAAGGTACAAAGCTTGGAGGATTCAAGGAAGCTATCAACATAAGAGACATAGGCTGAAGCAACAAAGGAAAAGACTTGAGCTTGAGGGGGAGTGTTGAAAGTTTTTCAAGCTCAAGAGTGTGGGAACATGCCCCGAATTGAACCTTCCACATCATCCACAATCAAAGGAGGCTGATTTCCATGAGTTGGAGGCATCCAATTATGCCCATAATGGAAAGAAGTTGATTAGAGAAGATTTAGCTCACCTCTTGATGTGATTGGACCTCACTTTTGACATGTATATGCTTTTGATTGGTTAAAGAGGTTAGTATGTGGTCTTTAAAACCTCTAATGAGTTGTATTATGACTTAGAGTCATGGAAATACGTGCCCAAGCTGCCCCCTTGCTTAAGCACACCCCCTACTAGCTGTTCTCTGCATATTTTGCATAGATTTCACTTTTTCATACTCTTTCTCCCTAGATAATCTTGGCAGACCCCCCTATCTTGTAATTGTTGTCTCTCCTTCATACGGAATCCATTTGCAATGAGTTTTTGTCTTGTTGGAAAGCTTATAAGTTCTACTTTGTCTGTTCTAAGTCTCAGGTTCAGTGCCTGCACATGTGCAGAGAAATGTCCAGAATAGTGTCTGTCTAGTTAGCTCATACTCTGTGAAAAGATCAAGTTATCTGTTTTGTTGCAGCTGGTTGAGGCATCATCCAATATCCAAATGGAGTGATTTTACTCTCATTTGAAAGCTCTTATATTCTAGTTTAAGCTTGCAAAAGTTAATTTTCAATCTCTGCATATACTCAGAGAAACTCAGAAAATACAGAGCCTATGTCTGAAAAATTTCAGGATCCTAGGAGGGTTCATTTGCTTTTGTTGTGCACATAGGAGTGTTTATCTTCCAACACAAACAAGTGGCCTTGTTTTAGATGTCTTACTGAGCACAGAGTTAAGATCATATGTGTACTTGAAAGAGCCTAGATCCATAGAAGAATGTGTGCGCATGTGCATAGACATAGAAGACAACTTCGGTGAGGAGTTAGGACTATTCAAACTCTATAAGGATTTTGACAGTTCTACTAGTCATACCTCTAGAACCTCCATTGAGATAGATCAAATAGCTGAGCAAGTTGCCAAGAAGTTAGGAGTTCAAAATAGACAAACACCAAGGGTCACCTCCTTGAAGCGATGGTACAAATGTGGAGGAGACCACGTGGGTAATGTTTGCCCAATGATGGCTCAGCTCCAAGGAAACCCTAATGCTCTATATTGCACAATTGAGAGAAAATACACAAACCATATGGCTCAAGATTGTCCACACAATAGGCAGGCTGTCAGAAAAAACTATCAGCAACCTTACGAACAGGGCAAGTATTAGAATAAATACCAACAACCATATTATAGGCCACAACAACAGTATCAGGCACCATATAGGCCACAACCAATCCTAGGAAACCAACCACCAGCTCCTGCCAATGTGATCCCAGTTAAGTATGTAGTGGCAGAGGAGAAGCTTAATAGAGCATTGGTGCCACTAACCCCTTTGGTCTTAGAAAATGACTCTCATGCTCATAGTTCAGACTACTCCCATGAAGATAGTTCACAAGCTTATTACACAGAGTCACCAGATCATAGTGAGGCTTATTCGTATCAATATGAGGCACCACCTATGGAAAAAAATTGGGAGCGAGAATACTCCAATGTCATGTATACAAATCCTAACCCCAGACCCCAATTGAGACAAGTAAGACCACAAGCCCCTAGAGGACCATGTTTTAGATGTGAGGGCGATCATTTCATTCGTGAATGTCCCCACCCATCTACTCTGGGACAAGGAAAAAACATCACAATACAAGGTTTTTGTCCTGAGTGTGGCAAATAACATCTTCCAAGAGAGTGTCCTAGGAATCCCTCTAGTGCGCCCAAGGTTACACCCATCGATGTGGTAGGCTTAGTGGCGGATTCAAGTTCAAGTAGGAGTAATGTGGCTCTTGTACAAGCAATTACTAGGGTGCAAGCCTTAAAAGAAGATAAACCGGATGATCAATCAGAGTCAAGCGAATCAGGAGAGCCGAGTAAGAGGAAAACAAGAACTTGGAAGGATACCACATAGAAAGCTAATCACAAGTGGAATAAAAAGTTATCTGAAATAGAACAAAGTCTGAAAGATGCAAAAACAAGAATAGAAGATATTGCATCTCAAAACCCCTCCCATGCCGAAGCTCCATCCACACCAACTCGTTCCACCCCACTAGTCACTGTAAATAAACCACAACCAGGGTCTATTCTTGCAGATCCAACCCCAAAAGTCTTGGACATGATGTTTAAGGCCTACTAGGCTCCACTTCAAGAAGGGCCAATAGCTGCAAACTTAGACAAGAGTTACCCTAGAGTAGATTTAGAGATTGAACGGACAAAAATGTGCATGAAAATGGTAGAACTAGCTCAAGCTATGCTCGAGACTAATCAAAAGTTCAATCACATAAACTCTGTCAGATCGTATTTACATTTACAAGGCTTACTAGAATGATTAGATCAGTTGGTAAACAAACGACATGTTTCTTTACCTCCACAGGCTCAACCAATGGTTGAAAGAGAAATCTCTCCACCAATGAAAGCTCATGTTCCTAATTCCATAGATGAGGGAGCACCTCTTTCAATTCAACAGTACTCTCAAGAGTTCTTGTGGGAAATACAAGAGGAGAAATGGGTCAAGGAGAAGGATAATCCCTCTCCTATTTCTGAAATTGATGATCTTCACGATCAATTTCCCCAAGATATTCCATCTATTTATGGAGACCAAGTAGAGCAACAAGAAGATCAAAGATTAGATTTTGAATCTAATTCTTTACCAGAGTTGCCACAATTCACAGGCCCATGGGAGTTGGAATCTCTTCAAATTAGAGCTCCCACAATATTGGTAAGAAATGAAGACTCAGTGGTTCTAAGGAACACTGACGTCCTGAAGAACACTAAGGTTTAGTGTCATCTCACTATAGAAGAGCTGCTCAAAGAAAAACCTGAGCTATGGAATCATGTGAAGGATCGGGTTCCAAAACTTGATTCCAAAATGCCAAAAGCAAGCTCTAAGCAAAAAGTACTAGAGATATCTCTAGACAAAATAGGAGACATGAGTGAAGGTGAAGAAGGTAATACTTATCTTTCGATCACCTACGAGGGTTACACAACCAAAGCAATCATAGATTCAGGTGCTGGCGTTGCTATTGCGACCACCTCCTTGTGGAAGCGATGGGGCAAACCCGCATTAAGAACAACTAGAACGAAGCTTCAAATGGCAGATGGTCATTTTGAAAGACCTCTAGGATTGCTAGAAGGGATAAATCTAACCATTTGTGGTGTAGAGTTTGAACACACATTTGCTATATGTGACTTTGAAAAAAATAATGTCTATGAGATGATCCTAGGAAGACCCTTCCTATGACAACTGCAAATAGTACAAGATTGAGGAACGAGCTCCTTGTACTTACAACACTTAGGGGTCACCACCAAGGTCAACTTGAAGGATTACACCTTCAGAGATGTACCACCCCTACAGTGGAATCCTATCCACAAAGCAAAAGAAGATTCTATCTCTGTGCATTCTAGAAGTTCACCTGATCCATCTTGGCTGCATGAAGATACTCACTTGTGGATGTGCAAGGTCGTAGAGGAAGAGGAAAAATGCCTAAAAACAAGAGAAGAAGGAACTCCTCCAAGAGATAGAACAATTAAAGATCTAGCCTATACACCCATGATACTTCCAAATGAGGAATTTGAGCCTCATGGCTGGGCAAAAATCTTAGCTACCATGGACATTGCAGTCAATGAAGAAAAATGGACACCTCATTATGATGAGGAGGGTTATGATATTTCAGTGTTCATGTGTCAGCCCCTTCTTGGACGAATGTGACCCTACTGACTTCATAGAAGAAGAAGAGAATGATGATGATCTAGAGTCCATTGTGATGGATAGTTGCTTTGACTCAGAGAAGCACTATCTAGAAGACGTAGGAGTATTTAACCAACAAGAAGAAGAACCTTTCGCAAGCATTAAAATGGTAAATTCAAAGGACAGAAGTGAAGGAGGTCAAAAGGAAAAGAAGAGAAAAGCCGTGAAACAAGAAGAGAAGGAATCATTGTTTGGGGTACTATAAAATTTCAAGAAATATGAAGTTTAGGATCGAAAAAATTTTGTACGAATGCCTTAGAGAGAGGCCATCATAGGAGAAGCATATGATAACAAAGAAAATACCAAGAAGATTGTAGTGACCATTGAAGAGAACGAAGAGAGATGCACGTATATAGGAGATGACCTAAGTGCAAAAGAAGAAGTGGAGCTTGTAGCTCTATTAAGGGAATATAGGGATGTGTTTGCATGGCACTATAAAGACTTGAAGAGAGTAGATCCAAAAATTTGCTCTCATTCAATCCCCATGACCGCCGATGCTAAACCCACCAAACAAAAGCCCTACACATATAATGACACTTATGTAGCTAAAATAAAAAAAGAAATCGATAGGTTGATTGAAGCTGGATTTATCTATGAAATTGAGCATACTGAATGGGTTTCCCCCATTGTAGTGGTGCCCAAGAAGAATGGAAAGTTGCGAGTGTGCATTAACCTTAAAAAAGTTAATGCTACTACAATTTGAGATAGCTATCCACTTCCAATCAATGAACATTTATTGGAGCGTGTTGCAGGCAAGGAAGTTTATAGCTTCCTTGATGGATTTTCAGGTTACAACCAAGTAGCCATTGCCCCAGAAGATCAACATAAAACGGCTTTTACCATAGAGTGGGGAATCTTTGCATTTCGTGTGATGCCATTTGGGCTCACAAACGCACTTGCAACATTCCAAAGGCTCATGTGTCATGTCTTCAAGGAGTTCTTGCAAAAGAACTTAGAAGTATATGTGGACGATTTATGTGCCCATTCCCAAGTAAGAAGATACCACATCCTTGAGCTTAGACAAATCTTCAACAAGTGTAGAGAATATGGAGTGTGTTTGAACCGAGAGAAGTGTGTGTTTATGGTACGACAAGGTAAAATCTTAGGTCACATTGTTTCTAGGAACGAAATATCTACAGATGAGGATAAAGTAAGAGCCATAGCAGAGCTACCAAGAACAATGAATGTTAAAGAGGTACAAGCCTTTATGGGCCATTGTGGATATTACCGTAGGTTTATCCACATGTATGCAATCATAGCTAAACTTCTTTATGGTTTGTTGGCAAATTTTGAGTGGAATGAGGAATGCAAAATTTCCTTCAATGAGCTGAAGAGACGTTTGTGCACAGCACCAATACTGACCACTCCTGATTGGAATAAACCATTCCATGTCCATGTAGATGCTTCCAATCATGCAATAGGATGTGTGCTAGCACAACCCACAGGCGAAGGAAATCTAGATTTACCCATCTCATATGCTAGAAGACAGTTGAACACAGCTGAACGAAATTATACCACAATGGAAAGAGAAGGTTTAGGCATGGTATATGCTATGAAGAAGTTTAGACACTATCTATTGGTCAACAAGTTCAAGTTTTTCACTGATCATCAAGCTTTATTATACTTGGTCAACAAACCTTGCATTACAGGACGCTTAGTAAGATGGTTCCTCTTACTAATGGAATATGACATTGAAGTGGTTGTTAGGAAAGGTAGAACACACCTCAGAGCAGATCATCTTTCTCGCATCACTTCAGGAGAGTCACCGCAAGGAGTTCTGATGAACTACCTGATGCTTATTTGTTCAATTTAGAAGTTGTTCCTAAATGGGCAAATAAATCGGTACCAGTCCTAACTTTTGGACCTACAAATAAGAGCGTAAAAACAAACAAAGAAATAAATTGTAAGATCACAAAAATATTAGATATTGGCAGGAAGCATGTACAAACAAGGGGCAAATGGTGTATTATCTTGTTGCATTGAGGACGATGGACATAGCAGTTGGTTGCAACAAGGCCATGAAGGATTGCTAGGAAATCACTACTCTAAACAACGAACATTGCAGAATCTAAAATGTTTAGGAGTGTATTGGCCTAGCATGGACAAAGAAATACATGAGTGGATTAAGAATTGTCCAACGTGCAAAGAGAGACCCCCAGTGGAGCAGTCCACTCTTTATCACGTGTTGTTAATTCCAGATTGGAGTGCTCCATTGGTAGAATTTATTAGATTAGGAACACTACCTAGCAATGCTAGTCTAGCAAGAAAACGAAGCATGGAGCAAGAGGCTCAGGACTATGCCTTAGAAGGGGACAACCTATATCAAAGAGGCAAAGATGGTTACTTAAGACTGTGCATTCATGAATCTGATTATTTGAAAGTCTTAGAAACTGCACATAGCAGTGTTGCAGTCAGACATTTTGGTCCTGACCGAGTAATTAAGAATATTCTATTCTCAAGACTTTGGTGGCCCACTCTTCATATGGATGCACATACCTATGTGAAGAAATGTGACACATGTCAACATGCACAATATCTGATTAGAAAAGACGAGATGCCTTTGAGGCCAATGATGGGACGACGTGCATTTTCAAAATGCGGTATAGACTTTGTAGGCCCCATTAACCCCCCAGTAAGAAATTCCCATGCCGAGTACATTATTGTAGCCACAGATTACCTTACAAAGTTGGTAGAAGTAATAGTAAGTGATAGAGGTACGCACTTCTTGAACGAAGTTATTGAAAACCTTCTCCAAGAATTCTTGGTAATACATAAGACATCTGCCCCCTATCATCCACAAGCTAACAGACAAGCCAAGAGCACGAATAAGATCCTATGTAACATATTGACAAAACTTGTAAATAATAAATGTTTTGATTGGGGCAAACAACTTCATCATGTTATTTGGGCTTATCGAGTCGCTTACAAAACAGTGCTCAATGCTACCCCATTTTAAATGGTCTTCGGATAGAATGTTGTGCTACCATTGGATTTTTTAATCCCAGCTTTAAGAGTAGCACAAGAGCATGAGTGGAATGGACACGAGTTGTCCTCCAAGATCTTAGATCTAGAACGCTTAGGTGAGACGAGACTACGAGCGACAACAGACATTTATGCTGTAAAGAAAAGGCAAAAGGCATACTTTGATGCCCACATAAAGGATAAAGGATTGAAAGAAGGAGATCTAGTGTTGGTTTATACATTAAAGTAGCATGCTCGTAAGTTGGAAAAATGAGGATATGGATAGATGATAATTAATAGAATCTCCACTAGTGGTGCGGTTCAATTGGCTACTCTACAAGGTGACATCCTGCCAAACTATATTAGTGGATGTCGAGTCAAGCTATATCAAGAACCTCTTACAGAGGATATGTTAATGAGACTCAACACTGCTAAGAAGAGAAAAGAAGAAGAGTTTAGGGTTAGAGAATAAGCACATGCAAAGGCTAGAGAGTGCATTAGGCAAAATAAGTTAAGACGACTAGGCCTGGATGTTAACCGGAAAGCCCCAAAATATCACATGGACATGTGCCAAAAATCAGGCATGATTACTTCTAGCATAATTGATTGCCACCCCTTTGTGAGTGTAGAAGTAGGATCAGGAAAGAGTGTAAGGACTGTGAGAGACTTGGTTGACTCAGGTGCAGCTACTAGTGCAGTTAGACTTTCATACTGCCAAGAACTACAGTTGAACATCAAGCCCATAGAAGCCTATCTCATAGGTTTGGGAGGTGTGGAAACCCCTTGTTTGGGCGAGGTGGAACTTCCCATCTACCTTCAAGATGTTCCAATGAAAGTCAAAATGCTAGTGTATCATGATGAGGACCTTATAGAGCCACTTGTCTTGGGTCAAGATTGGATTTACGACCATGCAGTCAACTTGAACCTAAGAAGTCAACTTCTTCAAGTTTGGGTACAGAAACAATGCATCACATTAGAATTAGCAAATTGCATGCTCACAAATCTAGATGTCACACATTCTTTTAGATCTTCTAGGACTAATATTAGCAAAAAAGATGTTGTATGTGTCAAAAGCTCTATGTTCCAGAAGAACTCAATCATGGAAGAACAGGCTCAAAGACAAGCGAACTCCTCCTCTTGTGCAAAGACTAAGGCCGTCACCACAACTCAACCAAAAAGGCAAGCAAAACAGTACATGACAACCACTATATCAAATAGACAAAGAGATTTCAAGAAAAAAGTAGTTCTGGGCATGAAGCAAATCTAGGTACGAAAAGGAGAGCAACCACCAGCCTTGCGAACACAATTCCCACCTAGGCAAGCTAACCATGTGAAGACGAGAAGCAAGCCATCATGACCAGCTCAATGAGAAGGCCTCCGACAAATTTGGGCACCAAAAAAATTAGCTGTGGCTCAACGAGGATGATTACACATGTGGGTTCCCAAAGAATTTTTACATGCACCAAGATCTATGCTCTCCACCATGCAAAAGGTCTCAAAAAAGAATCCAAGGAGAGAAAAGGGTAAGAACCAAGCAGAAAGACCACAAGAAGAGACTCAACTCTTCGGCAATAGTAAGAAGACAAGTAACAAGGATATGGGGTTGGAACACTAGTAGCACCCACAAAAACGAAGTTCCAACCAGGAGGGATAAAAAATTCAAGCAAACATCCACAGAGGAAGAAGCCCAAGTTGATCTCTACGCAACCGAACACTATTCTCAAATGGATCCCGAAAGGGACGAATGGTCAATTGTCATTTCACCATCAACTGATCACATCATTTGAAGGTCCACAGGCTACCTCCAACAAAGACTTCATCAACATCCACCAGTAACATTGAAACCTCCACCTGCAACAACCATGTGCCTTTTGCATAACCTTGTCTTTTTGTCATGCATTTCCAAAGTATGCATTAATATAGGGCCACCTTACACGGCCGTGCATAGACACAATTGAGAATCCCAAGCATATGCGACACATCTGACATATGTAAAATATTTTTATGATGCTAACATCTTTCTTCTTGTTTTATGCCATTGTTCCCAAAAAAAAAGAGAGAGATAAGGCAGAAGAAACAGGACCAAGCGTGCAAAGACTCTCATCAGGGAACCATCACTGAGGACATCCATCAACAAGAAATACAAGCTAATGATCAGTCACTGTGATGGGAGTACAACATGAAGAATAAACATCGACCGACCTTTCACCATGGTAAGGATCCGCTACTTCGGCAACATTACAACCATGATAATTTAGGAAACCTCTTCATCAGCATACCCTTGAGAACTTTTCTCAAGACCCAATTTCTTGCACCATACTTCTTCCCATGCATTTTCCAAGTACGCATGCATAGGGCCACATTACAAGGCCATGCACAAGGCACATAATGTTTTCAACCCATGCACTAATACAATGACCCATCCTTCATTATGGGCCACGAGTACTTGGCATGAAAACTAGGGAAGCCATCTTTGAAAACCAGAGGACATCAAGATGACAACAGCAAGAGCAAGGAAGCAATCCACCACCGAAAGCTACTCACAATCAACCGTGATAACCTATTTGGAGCAGCTCACAATTTTTCAAAGCTCAACAATACAATCTCATGCTGGAATCAAGGAAGAAGTATATATAGAGGGTCTAAACATGAAGAATGGGACCAACAACCCTGCTAAAGGTGAAAGACAGATTGCCCTGGTCGAGACTTGAGGAACTCTACCTCTCCAAGTACTACATGGAACAACTACTCCAACAAGGGTCTATCAGGGATGAAAAACTCTAGAGGGGGGGAGTATTGGCACTCAAGGTTAAGGACAAAGCATGTAAGCACATCAAAGAAGTGGACACACAAGAAGAAGGAGCATGTAGGGAGATTCAAGAAGCACATGTCAAATTTTTAGAAGAAATCCCTATAAAAATAGTGATTTTCATCACTAAAAATCATTGTAAATACCATTTTCCATTTTTGCAACTTTATTTTGTTCAAGTCAAGGAGTCCTCAAGCTTGAGGAGTATTAGAAGTATCATCCTACCAATTTTCATAATTTTTAGACTTCGTTTGAGCCCTCAAATAGGCCCTAGAACCTAATTTTTAACTAGGCCGAACACTAGGTCTGGACAAGGCCAAAACCGCTCAAAAAACTATAAAAAGGGCTGGAGAGCTCATTTTTGAGGTTAGCTTGTTGTAGATTTGAGCTTTTGTAAGAGAACGCTTTTGTAATCAAAGTCCTTCCATTGTTCCACTCTTTGATCTTACCTTGTGCGCGCGTGTGTATGTGTGTGCATGCTTGTGTGCTTTCACTCACGTACTTGTGCCATCACTTGCTCACGGACTTCATACCGGTCCTCACGTCTCTGCGGATTGACATTTATGAGGTGAATCTCCTCACGTTGGAACTTACCATTGTGCTTGAGTGACACATGTTTTTGTTGTGGCCAACAAGGCCACAGGATCAAAGAGTGCCCGTTGAGACAAAATAGCAAAAAAATTCAAGAAGCACCCAAAAAAGCTCAAGACAACAATGGGACCCTGAATCCCCTAGTGAACAAAGTGGAAGTTAAGGGCTCGCAAAACCCACAAACTGACTCAGGTAGGTTCAGGGAATTCAAAAAATGAAGGAAAAGAAGTCCTAGGGCAACTTCTGAGAGAAACCATACTCTAGATGCCCCCCCCCCCCAAAAAAAAAAACTTGTACTGCAATCTCGAAAAGTAGATTAATGAGCTTGATTACCCAAATAGGAACCACTTTGAGATGGACACCAGCGACAAAGCCCTAGAGTTCCCTAACAACAAAGAATCCAATCAGGAGGGCTACAGTACAAGCAAAGAAGATGGCTTCACCGTCGACTCTTCCGGATACGGTCTCCTGTTCATTTCAACAAGAGACCTCCCACAAAGGAAAACAACCTATTGAGCTACCCTGGAAAAACAAGTTACTAAGTCAGGACCCCTTCCTAGCAGAAAAGAAAGACAAATCCAAGAGGAGAAAGGATAAGACCCCTTCCCGCAAAGAGGGTAAATTATGACAATGATCATCATCTCGCTAAATGCTAGGGGGTTGACTAACCCCTCAAGAGTGACCATCATTGGTCAATGGCTTTGTGACATTAGCCTAAACCCTGAATTTATCTGTATTCAAGAGACTAAAGTTGATGGAGCATAACTTCGGAAACGTCTTAGAAAGGTCTCCACGACCCACGTATGGATCTCGACGTCGCACCCTTGGGGGTTCCGTGGGACGGTAATTGGTATAAACCAATTTTGGTTTGAAAAGCTTGAGAACTCCATTGAAGATCATAGCCATTGATGGATTGCTACTTCGTTTGATACCCCCTTTCGATTCACATTAGCTTCTATGTACTCTACAAATCCGGAGATGGAGAGACTGGACACCTGGGCCTCCTTGGACTTGCTCCCCTACAACGTACTAATTTGCAATGACTTCAACATGGTGGAGGACCCTGCGGACAGATGGAACAACAAGGCCCGGGTCATTGGTAGCCGTGAGAAAGAAACTTGGGACAAAACCAAAATGCACTTGGATCTGGTCGAATTCAAAGACTTGAAAGGCTTTTCATGGACAAATCTCCAAGCGAGAAATGACTTGAGGAAATCTAGACTCGATAGAAGCTACATTGCTCAGAACATTATTCATCAATAGGGTCATCCTTCCCTCTGGCAATGCACTGACCTTGCCATCTCTGATCACTACCCGATAATTATCGCTTTCCAACCTCTCACCAAAATCCATAAGGCTCCTTGGTTTCATGCCTATTCGACTTCCTTTTCTCTCCTGTCCATCCATCAAGAAATTGCTGAAGTGTGGAAGGAGGTGTTCACCTCCTGCTCATCCCCAGCCAAGAGTTGGAGATATGCAGTCAAAAAGGCATGGCAGATCATGATAAAAACTAGGAAGATGCTCCAAACTCTCCGACGGGCACATAGAGAAGCTCTATATCATAGACTCTGGAGACTTGAGGAGGAAGTGAACAAAGGAAAAGCTCAATCCCAAAAGGGTCTATGAAAAATGAGAGTGTTGCTAAGATACGAGGAAGAAATACAAAGGAAAAATTTGCAAATATTCTTCTAGGAGTGGTGGGTTGGCAAAGCCAACAAACCCACCAAAGAGATGTGCAGCATCCTTAAAAGGAAAAAAAACAGAGAATCGATCCCCCTATTGCTAGATTCAAATGATGATGTATGCAATACAGAAGAATAAACTTTTGGAATCATTGAATAGCACTTTATGAGACTCTTGGGGATCTCAAGCCCCCTCTCCCATTATAGACAGAACTGCATGGCAGCCATATCTAGGGTATCCTTCCATAGGATCCCACACAACCGTCATTCCCTGCTTGATGCCCTATCTCATAAGAAGATATCATTGAAGTAATTGGTGCCCTCCCTAGTGGTAAAAGCCCGAGGCCAGATGGGCTCACTAATGAGTTCTTTGTGTCCTTCAAGCTAGTGGTTTCCACCTCTCTTTGTTTGGTCTAGCAAGAGGCACTTGAGTTTGGTGTGCTTCCAACTTGTCTCAACAATGGCATCATCAAGTTAATCCACAAAAAAGGGGAAAAAAGTAGAATTGAGAACTTGCGTCCGATTACGATGCTTCAAATGGGATATAAGATCATTTCCAAAGTCATAGCCAACATAATTCCTAGCCATCTGAGAGTGTGGTCAAGGACCAAAAAGGTTTCATCAAAGGCAGGTCAATATTGGAAGACATTATAGATATTTGGGAGGTTTAGACTTTGCGAATGAGTCTAGACAAGATGTGGTTTTCCTCAAGATCGACTTTGACAAAGCTTATGACAGGCTGGAATGGGACTATATTCTCTAGTCACTTAAAGATCTCGGATGCAGTCAGAAATTCACGAAGATGATCTTGACCCTTCTGGGAAACGTGTTGACTCAAATTAATGTTAATGGCCAACTTTCAAAGGTGATCAAACTAAAAAGATCGATTAGACAAGGGTGCCCATTGGCTCCCCTTGTATTTGCCATTGCCATGGAAGGGCTTAGCAATCTGCTGGAACAACAGGTGGAAGCAGGTAATATCAAAGGCCTCTGATTGCCCTGGGACCATGGCCAGATCACCATGAGACTTTTTGTCGATGATATGAATATGTTTGTCCACAATGATAGTACCATCCTGGAGACATTTTGGAGGTGCCTGGATACTTTTTGCGAAGCCTCTGGATCCAAAATCAACCACTCAAAGACCGCTTTTAGAGATATTGTCGAGATCCAGCTCGACCTTCTCTTTGATCATGGCTGTCAAAACATTCCTCAGGGCCAAATTTTCCAGCTTCTTGGGATTCCCTTGGGCTTTGGTATCTCGTTGGAGCAGTAGTGGAATTGGGTCCTGGCTAGACTCAAAACCAAGTTAATCTATTGGAGAGGTATGCAAATCAATCTCACTGGTCACGCAATGGTTATCAACAGTTTCGCGATTTTGTCCACCATTTACTTCCTCCCTTATTGGAGACCAAAGTATTTGCAGAAACTTCCTTTGGATGGGTGACCACAACAGGAGGGGGTGCCTAAAATCAAGTAGTCCATCTGCACTAGCCAAAGAGATAGTGGGGGCCTTGGCATTCCGAACATTGGGTGCATGGCTAAAAAACTTGTGGCAAAATGGCTAATTAAGGCATGGTGCAATAGGGAGGCCTCATGGGCCAAGTTGATCTTCAGAAACAAGAACACATTGACTGTCGTTGGATTCCCAAATTCGAAGAGTCTTGACATTCTGACCTTTTTGTTTTCCCCGATTGTGGTTTTCCCAAAAGGCTTGAATCTTGTGTGCTCCAAAAGCTTCACAAGAATCAGTGAAGATTGGAAGTGAGTGGTTGTTATCAGACAAAATGAGTCAATCTTGTTTCTGATCCATGGCGTCCGGAACGTGGAATCTTGGAAAAATTCAAAATGCCAAGAAGCTATGGAACAAAGGCTTCAAAAAATGGAAACATCTCTGGAAACAAGACACCAACCACTGGATCAACCTCGAGGATATTGACCCTAGCATCAACATTACCTATGAAGAATGGAATACTTTGCAAAGCCGACCACTCTAAAGTTCGTCTTCTCATGGGGCATGACACGCCGAGTCCACTTGGTCTCAGATGGCACAATGGTAATTGCCTAACAAAAATCATGAAAATCAAAGAAACCATTGATTATCATGTCAACCTCAACAAGAAGTGGTGCCTGTCATGGACGTGACTGCGATGGGATTTGAAGTTCATGGCTATCTATCACCCTCTCATAGAAATCAAAAAGTCTTTTTTTATGGTAGATTCTTCATCGTGGAATCTGGACCAACTTAAAAGCTAGCAAAATTTGTGGGGTGCCTCCCTAGTGCAAGTGCTCCTGTCGGTCCATTGAAGATGTTGCTCACATCTTCTTTACTTGTCCCAACTCCAACAAGCTCTCACAGATTGTTGGAAAGAAAATTAGACTTCAAAAACATACTAGTTGGAAACAAGCTCTGCTAGCAGAAGCAATCGACTGCTCTATGACTCTCTAGAATGCCATCAAAGGGGAGGTGCTATGGAAGATCTGGTGGCAAATATGTGCTTATAATTTTGGCGACTCCCCCAAAGAGTGGTTGATAGAGAAATCATTGTTCCTTATCATCAAAAGAATCGCTAACTATAAGAAACCCCCCCCCCCTTCAAGCATCATCAAGTGCTCCTTCTGATCAACAAACAAGCTTAAACCCAAGTGGGCCCTGCATAAGGGTGATTAAAATTCTTTGTAATGCCATCTAAACTCTGTAAAATCTACCCTTGCTCTGTGGGATTCGGGGGGTCCCATGGGCACTAGTCCCCTTCATTTGTACTTTTCTTTTAATTAATACAAGTTCGAGAGAGTAGGCTAAGGCCAAACTTCCTTTATATAAAAAAACATAGACAACAATGATCATTTACATGCTTAACATGTAAGGCGTTCTCAATTGGACTGTTTTCAAAACCATGTGCAATCAAGTAGGCATGTATCTTTTCATACCAAGCACGTGGTGATTGCTTCAAAGCATATAATGCATTTTTCAACCTACACACTTTGTTTTCATGCTTGTTTTGCACAAAACCACGTGGTTGAAACACATGCAATCTTCATGTAAGTCACCATTCAAAAATGTTGGCACTATACACTGATATTTTATCCAATGTTCAACCAAAAATGCATTAAAATAAGAAGACATGTATTCCCCCCTCAATCAGAATAGAGGGTGCCCATTTTACATGCTGACATATTTTCAGCCAAAACTAGAAATTGTTTGAAGCACAAACACTTTAGACTTTTCTTTAAGTGGATACAGCCATGTATGCCAGGAAAAATCATCAATGAAAGTCACGAAGCAAAGGTAGTTCCCAAAAGAAGGCGTCTACCTATGACCACAAAAATCACTATGAACAAGCTGCAATTTCTGAGTAGCTCAAATTGAACCATCTTTTTGGAAGGACGAGTGCTGAATTTTTCCCAAAATACAACCTTCATAGACATGTTTACCAGGTGCTTCAAGTTTGCACAAAGAGGACACCATTTCAAATTTCTGTAGGCATAACAAACTAGCATAATTTAGATGAACAAAGCATGCATGCCAAAGCTTCAACGTATACTACAAATGCTGAATCATTCACAAATTTTTCA
Source organism: Ceratopteris richardii (assembly GCA_020310875.1). Taxonomy (NCBI): domain Eukaryota; kingdom Viridiplantae; phylum Streptophyta; class Polypodiopsida; order Polypodiales; family Pteridaceae; genus Ceratopteris; species Ceratopteris richardii. The sequence goes on from CM035415.1 coordinate 110,661,406, forward strand.
TAGTCTATGAGCTCATACAACCCATGACATAAAATGAGAGAAGCTATAATAACATCACCATTTGAGACATCATGGAGTGTACATCTGTCATCAATAAATTTGACAACCAAGCCAATCTTGGCTAATGCCAAAACTGGCAAGAGTTTTTTCTTGATCCCTGATACAAACAAAGAAACTGAGAGTCTAAAAGAGCTACCATCAGTAGTAGTCAAAATGATCTTGTCAACTCCCATTACAAGATAAGATAAGTTGTTGGTGCATGTGATAGTATTCCTTGTGGGGGCAAGCTCAAGTGAACTGAAGAAACTACTTTGCATGATAATCTGTTTGGTTGCCCTACTATCAATGTACCAAACATCTGAGTCTAGTGCAGACATACACTACTCATGAGACGGGTCAAAACTGTAAATAGTTGTAGATGCCCATTCTTCATTATGCACAAGATTAGCAGACTCTGTCTTAGGTGTAGAGGCCTCTGAAACAACCATTCCAATCTCTTTGTTCTTTGCCTCTTTTCCACCCAGTTTTGGACAACTCTTTATGACATGATCATTTCCTTTATAGTATTTCCAAAACATTTTTTGTTTTCTTCTCATCTTTGTTATCCTTCTTTGATTGTGAAAAATTACCAGATTTTTGCTTACTAGTAGATGAGATCCATTTACTGCTCTTCTGACTAGCTAGGAAAGCTTGATCTGCAACACACATAATGGACTAGTCCTACATAGAATGATCTTCCTATAATAGAACAGAGACTAAATCCTCAAACGTTAAGGCATTTGTATTGCCTTTCATCATTAATCAAAGAGTAGAAGAAAAACTATGATATGAATCTGGAAGACTATTTATTAGAACAATTTGCACATGTGAACGATCTGACAAGATTTCATCAGTAGAAATCAACTGCTCCTTCAAATCTTTGATCTTTTTCAAAAGTCTATCCATGGAATCTCCTTCATTCATGTGCTCACTCTCTAACTATTTTTGGAGGTAAGCAATAGGAGCCGCATTTGTTGCTTGTTATAAAGTGGTAAATGTATCCCATGCATCCTTAGCTATTTTACAAGAGCAAATGTGAGGAATAATGGCACGTTTGATAGACAAATCTATCAATGCATGTGCTTGAACATATCTGCCATCCCAACAAAGTTTCTCTGTAGTAGATGCAATAGGAACCATAGCAATTTGAAGATCATCATCTTCAATGCCATCTACATCACCTTCAAGAGTATATGCTTAAAAGCACTAAATGATAGGTCAATAAAGCTGAGAGATTGAGGATTGGAGGACTGCTCCACCCATTGGACATTCCTAATGGGAAGTGGGAGAGTACCTCCATGGATTTTATATTGGTATTATGTAAGACACAAAGAGGGCACAAATCACTCTAGCTAATTGTGGATAGGTTAACTAAAATGGCTAGCTTTATCCCCACATATAGTATAGTGAAGAAACCTAACTTGACTATGTTATTTATTGAGAACCTATACTAGTTATATGTTCTTTTTTTAGAGAACACACTTCAAATGGTTGGATACTAAACTTAGCATGGTGAAGGGAGATGTGTGATACACTCCAAATATGTGACTGGTACTACAAAAAATTGCTCTACACTTGCCAAGATAACTTCAAAGATGATAAGTAGATATCTTGTGATTGCTAAGGATGCATATAAGCCATTCTAGTGCTTCAGATTATCAATCTCACATTGATTTATCAAATCAGACTAGTTGATACAAAATGGATGGACCAAAGAATTAAACAGATGAAGCAAAAACTTGCTATTTTGGGATGGATTGCATCTAGAAATTGTACTGAGAGCTCATAGCTTGAGCGACATTGAATAGAGATCTTTTGCACATTTTCAATTAGATAGATAATGAATCTAAAGCAACAAATTTAATGATTTTTTATGAACCATACTCAGAGAAATCAATCTGGCAACATAGGGGTGTCATCCCAACATTTTTGGAGTTAACTACCAGTATACCTAGTCAGCTTCAAATGATTGTAGCTCATAGAGTAATAAACAAATGATGATGAAAATTGGTACGATGAAAATAGACTTATCAAATTATACCAATTTAAAGCTCAGCAAAAGATCAAGCATACTTAGAGAACTCACTCACTGAAGTTGATTGAAAATGAGAATCAGAACCTGTAGAAGCAAATGAGAACAGCTTCAAAGTATATCTAGAAAATCAATCTTTATTGAACATATTGTACATGATATGAATGGACGTGAAGCTTGGGAAGGAGCAGCACAATGGGTGCTTCACAGGTGATGATACCAAGCATTCAATTGTCAAGGTAAGAAATGTCAAAACTTCTAATGGGAATAAAAATTTGTTGAGCAAAGTTCTTTATGTACCTACTATCACAAAGAATTTGATGATTGTTGGACATATAGTGGAAAAGGGTTTGTAGGTTAGGTTCAATAAATTTGGAGCTTTTGTGGAGGACCCCCAAACATGGATTCAGAAGGATTGCAAAGGGAGAGAAAACAGGTAGATTGTTTACATTTGAGCTTGAGGACACTAGAAACATTGCACTTTACAATTATAAGGATCAAACTCTATCTGAGTTAGAGATATGGCACAAAAGATTAGGGCACATTGGCGAGAGAACATTGAAGCAGATATGTAGAGATAAATGTGTGCTTGGGATACCTAATGTATCCAAGAAACATATGATCTATAAATATGGTGCATGTCATTTTGGTAAATCACACAGGTTACCCTTTACAAAGAAAGGCTATATGCATGAAGATTATTTGGAACTTGTTCACACAGATGTCTAGGGACCAAGCAAGGACCCTTCAATTTTAGGCTCAAGGTACTATGTGTCATTTATTGATGATTTTAGCAGGTGGACTATCTCATATTTCATGAAACATAAGGATGAAGTGTTCTGTTGTTTCATAAAATATCTTGCACTTGTGGAAAACCAAACGGGAAGAAGCCTAAAGAGGATAAGGTCAGATGGAGGAGGTGAGTACTTCTCCAATGAATTTGATTCATTTTTATAGGACAGAGGTATCAAAAGGGAGATCACTACAAGATATAATCCTGACCAAAATGGAGTAGTAGAGAGGAGGAACAAATTGATTGTGGAAGCGGCTAGATCAATGCTTAATGAAAAGAAGTTGCCAAATTACTTATGGACAGAGATTGTTTCTACTCCCACTTACCTTATTAACAGGTTACCTTCTTAATCCCTTGATGGGATGAACTCCTATGAGGCATGGCATGGTAGGAGACCATCGCTTGAACATTCTAGAGTATTTGGTTGTGTTGCTTATGTGCATGTTCCATCTCAAATAAAAGGTAAGTTAGTCCCTAAGGTAGAGAAATGCATCTTCATAGGGTATGATATAAATAAAAAAGGATACAAGTTTTATAATCCATCCAACAAAGGATTTATGGTCACTAGAGATGTTATGTTTGATGAGAATGATTCTTGGTTTGAAAGTCAATGCAGGAATGTCAAATTGCCATATGACTTGGAAGAAGAATTTCCAAGCCTCACCAAGGAGGAGCCAAGCACAATTGAAGACATTCTATTTATGTTGCTAATGATTCATCACTTGAAGAACCTTCTTCATATCAAGAAGCAAATACCAAAGCAAAATGGAAGGAGGCCATGGATGAAGAAATGGAAGCACTCCAAGAGAATGATACTTGGGAGTTACTACCCAAGAAAGCATCAATGAAGGTAATTGGTTCTAGATGGATTTACAAAATAAAAAGGAACTCAAATGGATCCATAAATAGGTATAAAGCTAGTCTTGTGGCTAAGGGTCTTTCCAAACCCAAGGAGTAGATTATGAAGAAACATTCTCACCTATGGCTAAGATGCCAACCATCAGAGTATTGGTAAGTGTAGCTGCATCTAGAAATTGGAATATGTATCAATTAGATGTGAAAAATGTGTTTCTCAATGGTTGGATTTCAGAGGAGGTTTGCATGGCCCAACTGCCTGTTTATGGAGATCCAAACAAGGTAAATCATGTATGCAAATTGAAAAAAGCTCTTTATGGTTCGAGAAGGCACCTAGGGCATGGAACCATAGGTTAACAACCTATCTTGAAGACCAAGGATTCCTGATGAGCAAGGTAGATTCTTCTCTGTATGTCGAGAGGAGTAATTCAAAAATGATATATTTATGTGTATATGTTGATGACATCATTCTTACAGGTAGTGATGCCAATGGCATCAAAGAGATCAAAAACCTGATGATGCAGGAGTTTAAAATCAGTCACCTAGGGTCTCTAAAATATTTTATTGAACTTGAGTTAGTATACACTAACTCTGGAATCTACATCACTCAAAGGAAATATGTGCAGGACATGTTGAAGAAGTTCCACTTGGAGAATGCAAAAGTAGCTGGCACCCCTATGGAGGTAAATCATAAATTGAGTGCTCATGAAGGTGATTTGCTTGAAGACATTGCAGGTTATCAAAGCATAGTTGGGAGTCTAAACTATGCAACCTTAACAAGGATTGCCATATGTTATGGAGTAAGTGTCTTGAGCAATTCATGCATAAACCTAGAGCACGTCACTTGGAAGCTACTAAAAGAATTTTGAAGTATCTCAAAGGTACTCAAAATCAAGGTCTTTCTTCCCATACACATCAGATTTGGATATAAAGTTGTACTCAGATGCAGATTGGGCACGATGTAAGGATGACAGAAGAAGTACTTCTAGATATTTATCTTTTGTAGGTGATAAGCCCATCTCATGGTCTTCAAAGAAGCAACCAACTGTTGCTCTATCTTCAACAGAGGTTGAATATAGGGGATTAGCAAATTCTATACAAGAAGTTATTTGGATTAGATTGTTCTACTCAAATTTGGGACTTCACACTCATTAACCTATGATCTTTGGTGATAACACTAGTTATTTGCATCTTGTAGCCAATCCTATTTATCATGCAAGAACCAAGCATATAGAAGTGCACTATCACTATGTTAGAGAGAAACTCTTATATGTATCTACAAATATGCAATGTGTTGACCAAAGCACTTGATGGTACTAAGCTTTGCAGGTTTAAAACCATGATTGGATTGTAGGATATACATGAATATTGATGAAGCGTGTTCTTGGGGAAATACCAACCGTTGTTGAGAGGCATAGCTGTCCATCCAATTCCATGATGGCAATGATAAGGGCTGGAAGCAAAGGATCATTGTCAAACTTGTGCATGCTTAGGTTTACAGTCTGTAAACGGAGAGGATTTGTTCTTTTCTGACCTTCATGATGGTTTGGCAATAATTCATTCTTGCTTTTTAGATGGTTTAACCTCCAAAGAATTCCTTTATCATTTAGTGTCTTCCCGAAAACCTGGAAAAGGGTATGGAGCTGAGGGGCCTGGAGAACTTTTTAAAAAATGTATGTATGGGTTAAGGGAAGTGTATTTAGAATATGATGGTTCTATTCGGACACGAACAGACAATCATGTAATACAATTCAATTATGAAGTTTTGGAGAACATCAAAGAGGCAGACTAGAAATCAAAGGATCTACAGAGTCCTAGCCTTGGTTCAGAGCCTGTTGGTGTACTGGCCGTGAAATCATTGATTGAACCAGCTTATAGTTATGGATTTCGCCAGTCTGCACCAACAAGGAGTAATCCCATTGAATTGCTAAAGGTAATCTTTGACAATTATGATCTCTTCTTATAGTTTTGATTTTAATGTAATGTTGTTAAAACATAATTGGTTTTTGAGGTAAGACAAAACAAAGAAAACTCTGGGAAGTTCGATCATCATGATTTGTTTTCCCTTCTCATTTTCTAGGAGACCCTTCTAAGATGCTCTAGCACATCTTTGAAAGGCATAGATCACAAATCCATTCTTGCCATTTCTTCGAACACAATAAAGAGGAAAACTGATCCAGCGAGGGTAGCACTGCAGATTCAGAGACATCTTCACTGTTTCACACTTGGAATATTACCAGTTAAGACCATGATAGAGTTACATACCATCATCAAAATGTTTGTAAGCCCCTTTTTTTCTTTAGTTCATAAAATAGTACTTTAAACTTGAAGAAATCATGCATTTTTATTGCAACACATACACATACACACACACATATACACACACACGAACATACACACATAGACACATACACACATAATGATGCATACACACACATAGACATGCATACACACACATATGCATACATACATGCATACACATACACACATAGACACATACACACACATAGACACATACACACACATAAACACATCATAGACACACACACATACACATAGACACACACACACACATACACACACATATACACACACACACATACACACATAATGATGCATACACACACATACACATGCATACACACATACAAACACATATACACACACACATACACACACATATATGCATACACACGCACATAGAGAGACATACACACACATACACATACATGCATACATATGCATACATAATGCATATGCATATGCATACATACATACTTACATGCATACATACACATACATAATGCATACACACACATATGCATACATAATGCATACACACACATACACGCACATATGCATACATACATGCATACACATACCCACATAGGCACATACACACACATAGACACATACACACACATAAACACATACACGCTCATAGATGCACACACATACACATAGACACACACACATATACACACACATAGACACATACACACATAATGATGCATACACACACATACACATGCATACACACATACACACACACACATACACACACATACATACACACACATGCATACATACACATACTTAATGAATACACACATACATATGTACATGTATATATATTGATTTCTAACCCATTTTGTTTTATATGTTAGGTATTATGGATCCTAGTAGAGAAATAAAGGTGAAACTCACTCTCATAAAAAGTCTTATGAGAGCAAGAGTTCCGTCTGATACTCTAGGGGCCATCATGCGTGATTACTCAGAGATGTCTGATGATGAGCTGGACTATACGATCCAGATGCTTACTGTTAGAAGAAGCATTTTTTGAAGGGAAATTATTTGTAAAATGTCAAAAAATTGTAGAAATATTCATGCAAATGATGTAAAAATGAGGAAGAGTCTTCCTCATGTAAATTAGAATCATATGTATTTTTTCTAGAATTTTTGGAAGCTCTTTGATAGCATATTTTTAGATTAGAAGGGAAAAGGATCAAAAATCAAGTGTGAAAAGGAACACTTGAAAATGTATAAAAGATAATTTCATCCATTTTGAGGGGGTTGGTTGTATCATTTGTGATATTCCAGTAATTTGAAGAGCTCTCCTTGCAGAAATCGTGTTTCTTCCTTTCAAGTACTTTCTTTAGATTGGTTGAGTCTATTTTATGTGTGATCCATGGAATTTGCAAGCTTCTATTATGTATTTCTGATTAATGTGTATGAAGAGAGGTGATTCTTGATTTATGGAGTGAGAAAGTGCTAAAGAATAGAGCTGGAGATGGAAATTGTCAATTTTCACAAAATCGCGATTGTCTCATCTGAAGGTTACATGTATCATTTTTGAGATTTGACTTCATAATTGGGTTCTGCTGAGAAAATAACACACTTTAGGCACCAAGATCATTGGAAATGATGTAGTATTGCTCAAGATAATCAAAACCCTAGAAAATTCTCTTCATCTTCATTATTTCTCAGAAATCCAATCATATTTCTCTTATTTTTTGGATTCCATCATCTAGAAGGGGCTGTGGTCTTTGTATACTTCCCGGATTGACAAATGTAAGATGTATTGTTGATTCTTTATGCTAAAATGATTGGAGAGGACAACTCCAAAGGGTAACAACAAACATTTTTTGGCACCGTTGCCGGGGAAGTAAAGCAAAAGCTTCATTGAAGTTGGACCTTGCTGGATTCCATTGATGATGGTATTGAACACATTGAAAAGGTAATACTCTTTAATAAAAAAAAGGAAATGTGAAAAGGTAGGTTTCTTTGTTTGTCTTTTGGGAAAAGAAAGCAAGAGATAGCATTTGAGATAAAGAAGTGGTGAAATTCTTGAAAATTGATAGTTGCTCATATCATTTTTTAAGTAAAGTGCAGGTGTGAGAAAAACTGAATCAAGATAGTTGAGGACAAGGTAAAATGTGACTATCTTTGCATTTGTAGAGTGCTTTTTGACCAAGTACCAAGCAAAATTATTGATCTTGGGAAAGATGACATGATTGCATTGAGGAAAGTCAAGTAAAGTAGCTATATGCAAATAGATAAGATCCATTTGTTTAGCTAAAGGCAAAGCAACAATCTTGAGAAAAGATTTATTTGCATCTTAAAAAGAAGAATGTTTGAGTTTATCTTTGCATGAATGGATAATTGCACTTCTTAGCACATTTTTCTTTGGCTTTGCTCATAAACTGATTAAATTGCAAGCATAAAAGAGTATAACCAATCAGGAAACAAAAGGTCAATGGACCTCTAAACAAGAAAACACTAAAAATAAGTGTTTACCTTGATTTAGGGTAAAATACTAAAAAGATTCATAAAATCCATCAAAAAATTCAAAACAAATTTATTTTTTCTAAAAAGAATTGAACTGGAGTATTTTTGTTGAAAGTGGAGAAGAAAAAATGGAAAAGAATTCTGAAAATTGAGAAAAAACTAAAATATAGAGTGAAAGTTGTTGTTTCAATTTCTTAAACAATATGTTTCTTATGAGTTTGATGGTGTATAATTGCAGGTGACAAGTGATTTGGAGTTGGTGAAGAATCTTGAAGGAGACTAAGTGGAAAGAAAAATAAAAAAACTGCAAAAACACGAAGTTTAGAAAAAACACGATTCTCTGCACAGGATTGCGATTTTCTGTAAGGAAAAGAATTTGATTTTTTTTTTTGCACATTAGGGTATTGAGGTAAGAAGTTGTAAGAGATTTTCATAAAGTGGGTGAGTAAAGAAAATCAAATTTCAAAATATTAGTGAGAATTGAGCATCAAGTGAGTAAATTGAAAATTAGGTACAGAATCGTGATTTTCACTAGTGGGATAAAGGGAGTGACTTGTGATGAAAAGTTAGGAATTGTGAATTAAAATCATAAAATTGTTGAAGAATAAAAATTGAACAAGTGAAAAGTGAAAATCTTGAGAAAATTGCACAAAATCGCGATTGTGTGAAGTCTATAAAACCTTGTAATCTCATAAAAAAACCTCATTTGAGTGAGGGAGAGAGAGAGAGAGAGACAGTGGACAGAATCGCGATTTCTTGCAACCACAAAGCTTTTGGATATTTTTTTATCAAGCAAGCAAGGTAAGGAATTCCCAATAAATTTTTGCATTATTTCAAGTTCTCATATGATGATTAGAACATAAAAAACTCAGAAAGTAAAATCACGAAATCGCGACTTTTAGAATTTTGAGTTTTATTGAGAAAAATAATAATTTTGTTAAAACTCTTTTATTGCATGTTAAAATTTTAACAAGGCGATTCTTTTGGAGAAACAAAACCTTAAAAATTAAGAACTTCAAAAATTTTCAAATCTACACAGAATCACGATTCTGTAGTCAAACACAAAATCGCGACTCTCTGAAATAAAACACAAAATCGCGATTCCTAGAGCACGATTTTCATAAGAAAATTGTTGTTTCTAACGATTGTGAGTAATCACGATTGTCTGGGAACAGAATCGTGAAAAACACGATTCTCACCACAGAATCGTGAAAGACACGATTCTCACCACAGAATCGTGAAAAACACGATTCTCTCCACAGAATCGTGAAAAACACGATTCTCTCCACAAAATCATGAAAAACATGATTCTCACTACAGAATCGTGAAAGACACGATTCTCTCCACAGAATCGTGGAAAACATGATTCTCTCCACAGAATCGTGAAAAACACGATTCTCTCCACAAAATCTTGAAAAACACGATTCTCTCCACAGAATCGTGAAAAACACGATTCTCTCCACAGAATCGTGGAAAACACGATTCTCTTCACAGAATCGTGGAAAACACAATTTTCTTCAAAAGATTGTGAGCAAGTTGAATGATTCTTAGATCTGGTAATAAATTGTACACACCTCCTAAACAAGATCTAGGAAGGAAGGAGATAGAACCAGTGATAGGATAACTACAAGAAAAAGATTTTGGGCAAGAAAATAATATGGAAAATTTAAATAAAACCAATGAATCTTCTAAAACTGGTGATTACAGAAATATTCTTAAATATATGTATACAAATAGGTTTGGAACCTATGTATATCAGGATGGGATGCATAAGTTTGTCATTAGATTGAGAAACTTAGAAGTTCCCCTGAATATAACACAAGTAGCACAATTCAAGGATGGCAGATATGAGGATAGCCAGGGATGTGTATACTCCTCACAGGACCCAGAAAATTCTAATGACTTAGGGCAATGTACAGATAAGAGACCTTGCGAACAAAACCTAGGGCAACCAGACTTGCCAAGACAACATGAAACTCACAATAATAGTGAACAACAACAAGGTAGGAGAATACATACTTCCCCAAACCCTTTTGAAAGAGAAGCAGAAGGACTTAATGATTTTCCATTTATAAGGAGACATCAATGGCAGAATCAGGGAAGAATGCTTAGGCCCTATCAGGTAGCCAAATGCATGAAAACTCAATATGAAGGATATTCTTATCCTCATGCTCATGCTGCAGAATTCAGACAATTAATTAGAGCAGAAGAAGTTGAGGATTATAAAGTGCAATTTGAAGCATTTGGTCTAACCCTAACTAGAGCCGCACTATCTTGGTTCATTCCCCTGAGAAAGGAAATGTATCCGGATATTGAACCTTTCCTAGAAGCCTTCATAGGGGAATTCTCAAAAACTGGAATAAAGCATAGTACAGCTACCTTGATACATAGCTTTAAACAACAAAAAGATGAAAATGTCAGAGAGGCAGCTAGGAGATTCAAGCAATACATTGACAGATGTCCCAGAGAGGAAGTACCCTCCATGGCAAGACTAGTATCTCTATTCATAGAAGGATTGAGAAGTGCCCAATTAAGAACCTTGGTGTATTATAGAAGGTGCCCAGACCTAGGAGCATGTGTTAAGGAAGCAATAGACTTAGAGGATAACCGGGGACAAGATCTATTAGCATTTGATCAACCAAGAACAAATGAAGATAAAATCCCACCAGCAGAAGAATTAGCACAGGCAATTGCCAAAGCCCTAGAAGTTAGCACCAAGACAAACCTGATAAACACCAGGATAGCTACAAATAAGCAATGTTATAACTGTGGAGAAAATCATTTGGTACAACAATGTCCATATCAAAAACCACAACATTTGCAAGATAGGAAAACACTCAAATACTATACATTGGAAAGAAAATGGACAAATCATACCAGAGAAGAATGCTTCTACAATAAACAACCCATTAAGGAAAGAGAATATGTGAACCAACATATTTTACAAAGAGAATCTGGATTTTTTGAGCAACCAAGACTTGTACTTGGGAAACAACCTCCACTACCAACAAATGTGGTACCAGCCAAATACACACCAATAGAAGAAGAAAGCTGAAGTCTAAGATCATCTTACAGAGAAGATTATCATTGGAATGAAGGATATCAAGAAGATTAGGAAGGATATGAGCTGAGAGAACCAGAACTGCAAGCCCTAGACTTGGGAAATGGGAGAATTGAAATGGATACAACTACATTCATGTAGATAACCAATAATTACATGTCCAATTTGAAACCTCAGTTCAAAGGGAGTCAAAAAATAACTTGTTATAGATGTGGAGGGGAACATTTCATTAGAGACTATCGACAACCTCCTACACTAAGGATAGAAGGAGCTTATTGTAAGGATTGTGGCATGGAACACCTAATAAAGGATTGTCTAAGAAATCCTCAAAAACAACAGAACACATCTAATAACATACCATTAAAAACATTCAACATAATGGAGCAAGAAGAATTGAGTGACCAAGATCAAGTAAATGTAAATGCTATAACAAGAGCACAAGCTAAACAACAAGAAACAACTAAGGAACAAAAGAAGAATTCATTTCCAAAGGAAAAGAAAAATAGACAAAAAGGGAGATGGGAGAAAAAAATGACAAATGGAAAAAATTTGGAAGAAGAGATTATAGAACAGTCAAACAATCGTCAACCTCAGAATAAACCAACTTAGCAAGAGGCAAAAAATTCACAAAGTTTGGAAACTTTGATAAGAGCATATAAGGGAAGAATTCAAGAGGGACCAAATCCTACAGACCATGTAATGGCTTACCCTATGCCAGATTTAGAGCATGAAAGAATGCAAAGATACAAACAAATCATACAAGAAACACAACTTAAAATGAGGGAACCTGACAATTGTCCAACAACAGTTGGGGAAGCAAATGCAACAAAAACAAGGAAAACTCTTGATCTGAAAGATAATGCACAAATAACCTTCCAAATCAATATAGACAAGCAATGTACAATTTTATACCACACCACAATGGAAGAATTAGTTAAACAAAATCCTCACCTGCAACACAATATGAAAAAGGGGGAAGCAATACCAGAGAATTTTGATCCAAACCAACAAGAATTGGAGGAGTTGTTGTACATTCCTCTTGATAAAATTGGAGGATATTGTGAAGGAGAAGAAGGAAACTCAACTCTGAGAATACAATTTGGTAAAAATCATGCCAAAGCTATATTGGATAGTGGATCACGTGTGGCCATCATGACTAAACAAACTTGGGAAAGATGAGGAAAAAATGAATTAATACCCACTAAAATGAGATTACAACTTGCAGACGGACACATAGAAAAACCACTAGGAATATGGGAAAAGGTGATTGTGGAAATATGTGGAATAGAAATAGAGCATACTTTTGCCATAGTTGAATTTCCACAATTCACTTCATATGAAATTATCCTAGGAAGAACATTTATGAGACAAATGCAAATTGTGCAAGATTGGGGTAATGATTGCCTATATCTTCAGAGCAAAGGAAGGATAACCAGAGTGAATCTAAGAAATGGTCAACATTGTGACATGTCCCCTCAAGAATGGTTCAAAATACATCAAAATTAAGAATTAAGTGAAGAATCAGAGATTGAAGATCAGAATGAAACAGAATCATCAATATGGAAGTGCAATGTGATAAGAACCCTTACGAATAGAAAAAGAAGATTAAGAAAAGAAGATCGTGTAGAAGGGAGAAAATTACAGGATGAGAGCTATATACCACAAAAATTCAAAGATGAAGAATTTGAGCCTTATGGTTGGAACCAGATTTTGGCTACCATGGATGTAGCCAATGATGAGTATGTGGGAGTGAATTCCAAAATCAAGAAGGATATGATGTCTTTCACATAGGAATACAAATGATAAAGGTGTCAAAAAGAGAAGAGGACCAGAAAGAAGAAATGATATTGAAAAATGGTAAAACACAATATTTGGAAGAGGTAAAAGCTACAGATGCAATAAAAGATAAAATCTCAAGCAAATATAGAAAAAACAAACACAAGAAAATAGAAAAAGATCAAGAGGATGAAAAAAATGAGAAAATGACAAACAAGGATCAACAGTTTGATGTACCTGCAAATTTCAAGACTTATGAAGTAGAAGACAGACTACTTCTAAAAATGAAACCAAAGAGAGAAAAGAAAAGAGGGGAGGCATATGACAATGAGGAACAAACTAAGAAGGTAATGATCACCTAGGAAGAGGGGGAAGAAAGACATATTGTAATAGCTGATGACATGACAAATCAAGAGGAGGAAGCATTAAGAAATTTGGCCAGAAACTATAGGGATGTGTTTGTTTATAGCTACAAGGATTTGAAAGGAATTGACCCTAAAATCTGTGAGCATAAGATTCCTATTACACCTGATGCAAAGCCTAGCAAACAAAGACATTACACATTCAATGATAAATACTCTGCCAAAATAAAGGAAGAAATTGACAAGCTGCTGGCTGCCAATTTCATCTATGAGATTGAGTATACAGAATGGATATCTCCTATAGTTGAAGTACCAAAAAAGAATGGGAAACTCAGGGTATGCATTAACTTGAAAAAAGTGAATGCTGCAATTATAAGAGATAGCTACCCATTGCCTATAACATACCATCTTTTAGAAAGAGTTGCAGGGAAGGAGGTCTATAGTTTTTTGGATGGTTTTTCAGGATACAATCAGGTACCCATAGCTTTGGAAGACCAACATAAAACTGCCTTTTCCACAGAATGGGGAATTTATGCTTTTAGGGTTATGCCCTTTGGGTTAACTAATGCCCCAACAACTTTTCAAATATTGATGTGTCATATTTTCAAAGACTTCTTGAGGAATATAATGGAAATTTATGTGGATGATCTTTGTACTTTTTCATTAAAAAGACAGGATCATTTGGAAGATTTAGAAAATATATTCAGGAAATGTAGAACATACAAAGTATGTTTGAATCCAGAAAAGTGTGTGTTCTTTGTAAGAAAGGGAGAATGTTAGGACACATAGTCTCCAAAAATGGAATTTCAAATTATGAAAGGAAAATTAAGGCCATAGTGGAACTTCCAAGACCAACAAATGTAAAGGAACTTCAAACTTTCATGGGACATTGCGGGTATTATAGAAAATGTGTACATAAGTTTGCTGACATAGCAAAACCTTTGTATGCTTTAATTACAAAATTTGAGTGGACCAAAGAGTGTGACCAAGCTTTTGAGACTCTAAAAACTTGTTTAGTAACAACACCAATTCTAAAAACACCATAGTGGGATAAAAGTTTCCATGTCAATGTGGATGCTTCAAATTATGCTTTGGGATGTGTGTTAGCACAACCAATAGAAGGAAGCAAATTAGACTTCCCAGTTGCTTATGCTAGTAGGCAACTGAATTCAGTAGAGAAAAATTACACAACCACTGAGAGGGAAGGTTTGGGAATGATATTTGCTGTGAAAAAATATAGACATTACCTTCTGGCCAACAAGTTTAAATTTTTTGTGGATCACCAAGCTTTACTCTACCTAGTAAACAAACCTTGTCACACTGGTAGAATAGTCAGATGGTTTCTTCTACTGATGGAGTTTGAGTTTGAGGTAGTGGTTAGACAAGGAAAGACCCATTTGAGAGCAGACCATTTGTCTAGAATCCAGGCTAAAGAGTCTAGTTTACCTTTAGATGATGACTTGCCAGATACATATCTGTTCAAAGTAGAAAGTGTTCCTGAATGGGCTATGACTCTAGTACCTTTTCTAACTATGGGACCCTACAGAACATTTGGAAACAACACACATATGGTATTACAAAGTAGAAATTTTATGCTGTTAGCTGGGCATTTGTATCATCTCAATCATATTGGAATATTGGAATATTGTACTCCAGAAGAGGAGCAGCAGGAATATCTGAGGAGAGCTCACTATTGGAACCCTTGTACTCATGCTTCTATGATAGTCACCCTAAGTAATCTCAATAGGATGGGAGTACATTGGCCTAATAAGATTCAAGATGTAAAAAAGTATATTTCCAACTACTGGAAATGCCAATCCTTGAGAGATTCAGTAGTTATAACCTTATATTGGTTTCAGAATAATTCAGATTGGAGTGCACACATAATTGAGGAGTTGAAAAGAAATAAGAAAGGAAAGACACAAAGAGATAGTGCAGACTCAAAGAATCTACAAATGATTTTTGAAGAGTATCAACTAATAGGAGATCAACTGTACAAGAAAGGAATGGATGGGTATTTAAGAATCTGTGTTCTTGAACATAAATATCTGGAAATATTAGAAATGGCACATTCTGGAGTGGCAGGAGGACATTTTTCAAGTGATAGGACTGCTAAACTTATATTATACTCTGGTTATTGGTGGCCAACTCTATTTCCTGATGCAAGAACATATGTGAAAAGATGTGACATTTGTCAGAGGGTGAGTCAACCAAATAAAAGAGACAATATGCCACTAGTGCCACTGATTTCAGCAAGAGCATTTAGTAAATGGGGGTTGGATTTCATTGGACCCATACATCCTCCAACAAAAAAGTCCCATGCTGAATACATACTAGTAGCCACAGATTATCTGACTAAATGGAGAGAGGCCAAGTCTACAAAAAGGAATGATGATGCCCAAACCACTGCTAGATTTCTCTATGAAAATATCATTACCAGATTTGGATTACCAATTGAATTAGTAAGTGATAGGGGAACTCATTTTTTGAACCAAATCATAGAGAACATAACTGAGTATTTCATGATCAGTCATAGAAAGTCAACTCCATATCACCCACAAGCCAATGGATTAGCAGAAAGTACTAATAAAGTACTTTGCACCGTATTGTCAAAATTGGTAAACACAAATAGGAATGATTGGGATTTACAACTTAATCATGTCCTATGGGCCTATAGAGTGGCATACAAAACTGCACTAGGAACCACACCATTTAACGTGGTATATGGAAAAAATGCAGTTCTGCCTATAGAATTCCTTATTCCAACACTAAGGGTAGGTAGTCAATACAAGTGGACTAGACATGAGTTATCTGAGAGAGTGGTGGAACTGGAAAAACTAGGAGCCTCTAGACTTCAAGAAATTATGAGCATATATGCAGACAAGAAAAGGCAAAAAGTTTATTATGATGTTCATATTAAAGAGAATGACTTACAAGAAGGAGATCTAGTTTTGGCATACACAGTAAAAGAACATCAGAAAAAATTTCACAAAAAAGGACATGGGCCTTATATTATCCATCAAATAAGTAACAGTGGAGCTATCCAACTAGCTAATATAGATGGAGAAATCATGCCAAATTTCATAAGTGGATGTAGAGTAAAAAGGTATGATCTTCCATTAACTGTTTCTGAATGGAGAAGAATACATCAAGCTCAAAATAGGAAAAAAGAAGAGGAAAACATTAGAAAGGAGGCTCAATAGGAGGCAAAGGAAAGGATAAGAAAAACCAAAGATCTTAGAGAAGTCCTTTTGTGTGAAACACCTCTAAGAGAAAGAGAACATTTGCCTATTATAACAATGAATTTTCAGGATGAAATAATCAAAGTTTTGATAGATTCAGGTGCACAAGTAAATTTGATTAGTTCAGCTTTGTTGGATAAGTTTAACCTAAAAAGGACTGAAAGCAAAACATTTATCAAAACCTTAGAAGGACGGATAATACAAAGCATGTCT
The DNA here is from genome assembly GCA_020310875.1 of Ceratopteris richardii. Classification (NCBI taxonomy): domain Eukaryota; kingdom Viridiplantae; phylum Streptophyta; class Polypodiopsida; order Polypodiales; family Pteridaceae; genus Ceratopteris; species Ceratopteris richardii. The sequence goes on from CM035415.1 coordinate 110,678,567, forward strand.
TCACCTTCTATTGAAATTAAGTTCAATGAAGAATATATGAGAATAGATTGTGAAGAATGGCCAGATCACATGATGACTGAGAAATTGATTCTGGGACAACCATGGTTAAAGCAAGGTAAGGTAATTTTGGATTGAAAAAAAATGAAGCTTAAGATGACAGCAAATGACAAAAGGTTTTTAATGCTTTTGTGGAGTAATGAAGAACAAGAAGATCAACAGGATATTCATGATTCAGATCTGGAAGGATTTACTTTTTCATTAGAAGCTACAAAGGCATTACCAATAGAACCACTTTATGATCAAGCTTCATTCAATAAAAAACAAGAGAAATTTGAAGGAACAAAAAATGGTGAAGAGACAGAAGAAAGGTGGCAACTATGGAATAGTCAGAAGTATCAAGGCATTAAGACAGGAAGAATGTGGAAATAGAAAACATACAAGCACTGCTCATCAAAACAAATTCCCAGAAATAAATGGATATGGAAGCCAAAACCTTCCAAGTACAGCTTATCAAAAGACGATGGTTTCATTCCTAGAACAAAGTCAACAGGAATCAAATATTATTGGGTAAAAAAATCAAATTTGATTCAATGGAAAAATAACATGATTATCTGATATACACTTAGGATTCTTGATAAGAAATTCAGAGTTTACAGAGAAGAAATTATGACATCTTGGAAATTATTTCAATTTTTTCTACCTTATCCTTTTTCTAAGTAGAGAAATAGGAGGGGAATAAAGGAAGTGGAGGAAATTATTATTTAAAAAAAAACTAGAGAAATATTATCCATTTTTCTTTTATAATTTTTTTTAATTGTATAAGTTATACAGCACAAGCAAGATATAGATGGTATTGTAGCAGGTGTCTATTTTCTTTTTTTTTATTTTTTTTATTTTATTTGTTTTATTTATTCAATTTTTTTCAATTTCTTATTTTTTTCAAGTATTTCTTCTCTTTATAAAAGCTGACAGAAGAAAAGAGATCACTAGACATCTTGCTACACATGTGATGATCACTTCAATTGAGTTTTTATCTGTGACACAAATGAGGAAGCCAAGATTCATCTCAACCTTTATTTGCATTTCCTTTCATTTTATCTCAAGAACAAATGTGATTTTTTATTTTATGCTTCATAAGACTCATGTGGGTGGAGTTTTTCTTTTGTGTGATGCTATATTTTCTCCAGAATGGTGAATCCAAAGGAACTACCAATCCATGATTTCAAAGCAGACTCAGTCACTCTGTCTAGAGGACATTGGTTCTTGGAGAGTGAAGCTGCAATACAAGAAGTGGAGCTAGAGTCTGATGAAGAGCGGGAAATTCCAAAAAAAGAAAAGGGAGCCAAGGAACTCAAGGAAACTTTGGGTATCATTGGACAACACATATTTACTGTAGGAGTTGGAGGTTACAAGTACACCATGCTGTGCCAGGAATTTTACAAATTCCAAAGAATTGCAGTCAATTACAAAAGATGGAAAGCAGTAGGAATACACAGGTTGTTGGATGAACCTTTATTCTTCATAGACTTTGAAAGAGTGGCACAGGTGATGAATAGTTTGCTGGAAGTTGGGAAGGGCAATGAGGCATATTTCAGGTGTAATGTCGAGAACAAAGAAAACCAGGAAGAGAACATTACTATAAAAGCAGAACATATCAGGGCAGCCCTTCAGTTTTATACCATGGGAACCAAGTTGGACAACAGCTTTGTAAAGAAAAATAATGCTACATATGCAGGATATTCCAAATTTCCTGATTTTAAAGGAAAAGAGAATGAAGAGTATGCTATCAGAATGTTCTTGCAATACTTCTGTTTTCCAAAACTACCTACATACACCATGCCACACAAACCAGTAACATTGATCATGTTCAATAATAAGGATAGAACCAAGCCTTTTGGAGTGATGGATGTAACTCCATACATACATGAGCAATTGAAGGAAGCAGCCAAACATTGGGAGCAAAAGAAGTACATGAATGGAGCTCAATTCTTAACAAGAATTATATATCATATTCTAGGGATGGAGGATCAATTACAATTGGCTCCAGAAGCCCAATACTTCAGAAGTTTGATGACAGGAATCAAAAGTCCTTCTAAAATGATGATTGTAAGAGAAGCAGAAGCCCAACCAAGCATGAGGGGAGCAGAAAGGAAAAGAAAGGGAATCTCAGAAGAAGTCATTCCTGTAAAGAAAAGAAGAGTGGATCCCAAAAAGGTAGAATTGGAACAGGTGGAAGCAACCAAGGAAGAGCATAAAGCAGCTCAGAAGGAAGTTTAGTCTTCAAATGAACCTCATCCACCTCAGATAAGTAAAGAACAATTGTATACTTATTTGACGCAAGGGAACAATAAAAAGGCACTATATGAAGCTCAGTATCAAAAGATGTTGGAGGACTACTCTTGTAAAGCAACTGATTGGATCCAAGAAGAAGTAGAACACTATGAAGAGCTTCATGATCAGATGATGGAAGCAGAAACTGAGGAAGTTTTTGTCAAAAAAGAAGTGGAATTGTTGGCTTTACAAGGACCTCCTGAAACTAGAACTACAGTTGTAGTAAAGAAGAAAGTTCAGAAGAAACCTGTGTAGAAAAGAAAGTTGACTAAGAAAAATAAAGGAAAAGCAGTAGTAGAACCTGTACAAAGGATGGAGACAGAAAAAGTGACAGTAGAAGAAAGAAAGCAGTAGGAATCCATTGCTATAGAAGAATCAAGAATGGACGAATCAAGAATAGCAGGCTCTTCACAATTCTCTTCAAATTCTGAGAGTGACATTGAAAATTTCTTGTTGAAAAGTTTGAACTTATCAGTGCCTAATACACCAAATGTGACAGTACAAGCCTATGAAAAGAATAAAACACCAGATGAATTGGGTGAAAAGCCACAAGGAAAACAAGTCCAAGAAGAATCAGTAAAACAGGTTAGTCTTGGAGAAGAGAAAAGGTTACTAAAAGGTAAAGCAATGATGATGGAAGAGGAGATTGAAGCAAGGAACGAGTTCAGTTGTGGATTAATAGACTCAGGGTTTAAGACAGTATGGACAAAACCTTCACATCAAACCTACTTCAAATTTAATGAGGAAAATCAAGAAACAGAAAAGGAATCTCAGTTATGCAGTTCAATGCACAATAAAGAAGACAAAGATCAAATCAAGGAAACAGAGGAAGTAGGGGAAAAGAAGAATTTTCAATAGGTCAAAGAAGGAAATACAGCACAAGAATAAACCAAAGTATAGAAGACATACTTTATGATTTGAATCATAATGAGGAGTTCACAACTACAAAAGAGCAGGGAAAAGAAGAAGACTTGGATCTCATGGATATAGATGAGCAAGAGGAAGGACAAAAAGAGCAGATAGTCAATGATCAAATAAAGCCCTCTAGGGAGATTGATTCAATCCTAATTCAGGATAAGGGAGTACAGGAAAAAGAAGGACTTATCCTTGAAGAGGAACAACAAGGAATGGAGGAAAAGAAGGCAGAAGAAAGGGAGATAATTAAAGAAACATCAAGACATGAGAAAAAGGAGGATCAGACATTAGTGTATGAGGAAGATGTTGCAGAAAAAGAAGAAATGAAAACAGATAAGGGCTCTGAAGAACAAAAGAACCAGGTCATAGAATATGAGGAAGAAGAGGAAGAAGAAGATGACTGTAAAGGCGAAAATCAGATAGAAGTAAGACAAATGGAATTAGAAGCTGGGTTGGAAAGGATACCCAAGAATATAAGATCTGCTTGCAAAATTATTATGAGCAATATAGAACAGTTCAGACCATCAAGTAGAAATATGATTATATCAGGAATGGTGGCATAATCAGAATTTGTAAAAGGCAGTAGAATCATTAATGAGCAAAAAAGAGGAAAGGAACAGTTAGTAGAACAATTGAGGATTGTACAAGAGAGAAATGAGGAATTGACCAACAGAATAATCTCATTGGAAGAGTTGGAGGTTCAACAACAAAACAAAATTCATATCTTGAAGAGAAGTGTGCAAAGCAGGTAGAGCATAGCAGCAAAATGGAATTGGAGCTCAAGAAAATTGAAGGAAGATATAGAACACTTCAGAGTTCATATCAAATTATGGTCAAAGAAAATGAAGAAATAAGCAGGTTATTAATGGAAGAAGGCCAGATAAAAGAAGAGAGCAAGACTATACAGGTAACACAAGATGAGAAGGAGGATTTGAACAGAGAAATTTAAGGCTACAAGCAGAACTAAAGGAAACTAAGGAGTTGGAAAAACAAGCCAGTGTACATGCTGCTACTTCAATGAGAGGATATAATAAGTTACATATGGATATAGAAAAAGAAAGAAGTGAGTGGCAGTTGAGTAGAGAAAAAGAAAGAAATGAGTGGAAATCAGAAAAAGAATTGTGGACCTCTCAAAATAGAAGTTTAATGATGATAGTGGAAGAATTACAGAAAAATTTGGGAAAGCCACAAAGCCAGGTTGAAGAACACAGATAGAGACCACACAAGCAAAAGAGTATGAAGGGGGAGATGATCACAGGACTCAACATTTTGATGAACAAGAAAGCAAAACACCAGTAGAGGAGTACTCAGAAGAGTTTGTTCAGAGACTTCTAACAGATAGAGAATCTAGAATGGAGTTTATTAGAAAAATGCATAATGAATATGAGGGACAGATTGTTAATTTTGCTTTAAAAAAAGGGATAAATCCTGATCAACACCATTGGGCAGCAGATGGCTTAGGTATACCCTTTTGCATGATTATTGAAAGCATTAAAAATTATCAGCTCGCAAGGGTGGGATTTTCACCAAACAAGTATTTGGAATATGAAGAAGACATCAATGTGACAAAGGAATTATTTGAAAAAGCCAATCCTAAATGGAGAAACACGTGGTTGGATGCTAACAAAGAATGTAGAAAGATTTGGAAAGAGGCACCCATTCAGTTAAAAATCAATCCAGCTTATTGTCCGCTATCAAGGAGAGGGGATTGGTAAGTCTTTTGGGAAAGAAGGAATGCAGGACAGATTCCATCAAAATGGTTGAATTTTCCAAAGATAGTAGGACTGAAGGCAGGAACATGGCCAACAAAGAAATATATGGTTGACACAGCAGAGTCTGTTATATCTACATATAAAGATGTCAACGACCCAGCTTGTATTCTATTAATCAGAGTAATGAGACTCATATTGGCATGTATAGAGACTTTTACAGATACAGATGTCAGAACTCTAAATTACATTGGTTTTAACTCAACATCTGATCCTTTATTATTTGATCTCAATGAAACCCCAGACAGGATCTGTTTAATGGCCTATTATAGCATAACAATATTTTTGGGTAGTCATAATCTCCAGATTTTTGAAGATGCTTTTGATTATGGATTTTTTGAAAGAGAATCAGAAATTTTTGGAAATTTATTAGTAGTAACAAAGTCCCAACTCATAGCTTATGAAGCAACATATACAGAATACCTCAGGAAAGACATGATAGATAAACCAGAAGCAGTTGTACAGTGGAGAAAAGCATTATTTGAAATGGTGAATAAATTGAACATTACAGAAAGAAAAAGCCATGATCTATTGTCACAGGTATATCAAAGAAAAAAGAAGTAAAGGAAGCTTTCACTATCTATCAGCAGGAAATTTTTTGTGAGGAGCCAAAAAGTCTAAGAGGGGAAGAAGAATGTTAGAAGAAGCATTTTTTGAAGGGAAATTATTTGTAAAATGTCAAAAAATTGTAGAAATATTTATGCAAATGATGTAAAAATGAGGAAGAGTCTTCCTCATGTAAATTAGAATCATATGTATTTTTTCTAGAATTTTTGGAAGCTCTTTGATAGCATATTTTTAGATTAGAAGGGAAAAGGATCAAAAATCAAGTGTGAAAAGGGACACTTGAAAATGTATAAAAGATAATTTCCTCCATTTTGAGGCGGTTGGTTGTATTATTTGTGCTATTCCAGTAATTTGAAGATCTCTCCTTACAGAAATCGTGTTTCTTACTTTCAAGTACTTTCTTTAGATTGGTTGAGTCTATTTTATGTGTGATCCATGGAATTTGCAAGCTTCTATTGTGTATTTCTGATTAATGTGTATGAAGAGAGGTGATTCTTGATGTATGGAGTGAGAAAGTGCTAAAGAATAGAGCTGGAGATGGAAATTGTCAATTTTCACAAAATCACGATTGTCTTGTCTGAAGGTTACAGGTATCATTTTTGAGATTTGACTTCATAATTGTGTTCTGCTGAGAAAATAACACACTTTAGGCACCAAGATCATTGGAAATGATGCACTATTGCTCAAGATAATCAAAACCCTAGAAAATTCTCTTCATCTTCATTATTTCTCAGAAATCCAATCATATTTCTCTTATTTTTTAATTTCAATAATCTAGAAGGGCCTGTGGTCTTTGTATACTTCCCGGATTGACAAATGTAAGATGTATTGTTGATTCTTTATGCTAAAATGATTGGAGAGGACAACTCCAAAGGGTAACAACAAACACTTACCCAGCTATCAGAGGAGGGCTCTTCTACGGCTCCACATGCAGGAAGACAACTATCTGCTCATAGGTATGTTTTTTTTTCATAAACTTTTTTAATGATATTATAACACATAATTTTATTTATTTTTATGTATCTATTTTCAGGACACCTATACCACCTCCAGATCATGATAGCAGAGCATAGTTGCCTATGACATGCATAGGCACCTTAGGACTAGAGTGCGATATAGAGATAGAGGGGAACATTGTGTACATAGGGAATGGATTGGAGTTCAAGAGAAGAATGCGGGCATTATGCGACTCTTACCTGTGCCTTGTCCACTTATCGTGGAAGTAAGTATAAATTTTACATATAAATTGAAATAAATATCTTATGTTTTATTTACATTATTTTTTTTATTTTGGCAGTGAGCATGATGAGAGGGATAAAACATACGTACTTAGTTCACTTGAGACAGAGTTTGGGACAAGATGGTCACTTAAGTGATGTCTAAAAGAGATGCAGACACTTATGGCTCATTGTCGCGATAATGCACGATATGCACTGCTTTTATGTATATATATGTGGATATGAGTATATGTGTTTATGTATGTATGTATGTATATGAGAGAGAGAGAGAAAAGAGTGAGACTAGAGGTACAAATACACGCATACACACACATATACATCATACATGCACATTTACACACATATACACATACATGCACATTTATACATACACACACATACATGCACAATTTTACACACACATACACATGCATGCAGTTACACACGTATAATGAATACACATAGACACATACACATACTCACATACACATAAACATGCATAATCATATGTACACACACATAGACTCATATAATCATATTTACATGCATATATACATATACACATGCATATATACACACACACACACAACACATGCATATGCACATATAGATACACATACATACACAACACATGCATACGCATAAATAAATAAATAAATCCTATTTCAAAAATCCTAAATTGAAAACACTAATTTCGATATTAGGGTTTTAAAACCCCTAATTTAAAAACTCTAATTCAATATGTTAGCCATATGTTTGAAGTATATGTACACATTGTATCTATTCCTCTGACATCCTACTAGAGAGATGTCTCTCCTCCCAACCTTATGCCTCTATATATAGCTACTCGAATCAACGAGGATCATAATATATATATAAATATATATACACATCATGTAGATACACATACATAAATATAAAATGGAATAGATATATTATGCATCACACATACATGCCTAAATGCACACATAAATATATATATACATGCATACATATTTACATGTACATATTTACACAAGACATATATACATATATACATATATACATGTACACATCACATATACATACCTACATGCACACATAAACATATATATACATGCATACATATTTACATGTACATATTTACACATAGACACATATACATATATACATGTACACAACTATAAGCACTTGCATATATTACATGAATACATGAATATTTTACATAAATGCATATGCATATATACACATATGCATACTAACACATGTATACATATATCACACACATGCAAACACATACATATATATGAAATACATATATATGCATACTAACATATGTATACATATAATACACATGAATACACACACATATGCATACATACATGATAAAAATTTGCTCCTCGAAGATAAAGCTATGTATAAAATAATTAGGCATGCCCCCGAGCTTCATGTTCTAACTTAAAAGAACATGATTTCATCTCTCTAGTAGGATTCATCGTTATTCAAGTTAATAAAAAAGTCTATTATCTGATATCCATTCAGAAGCTTCAAGTTATTGATCGATAACTAGAGTAGAAACTACTATCTAATCTGCTCATATGTTTTCATTATTGCCATCATTTTGGTAAGACATCAATATAGTCTCATCTTCATTATCCTTATTGATTTCATTTATTTCTTCTATTGTTAAATCTATTTTCTCATGAATCACATCATCTATTGATGGATTAATATCTATTTCTGGTAATTCCTCTTCCTCATCAGTAGAATCAGCATGTAGAGAATTATCCTCTTCATCAAAAAGATTAGTATCATTATCACCTTCTAATTTCTCTTTCAGATGTTGATGTATCAGTATGTGATGCTGAATCATCAAGAGCACTTTCTTCGATGTCTCTAACAATAAACTGTTCAAAGAATGACCTACCTCTAGTTTGCACATGAATGACTTGCCACCAAGGATGAGAATCTGGGGTTTTATAAAAAAATTCTTGTTCAATACGCCTAGGAAGAATATATGGTTCTTTAGTAGATCCCATTACCTTGGAAGAATCAATTGCCCAAAACCCAAATAATTCCTTTCTTAGTGTGGAATTACTACCTTTATAATCGGCTCAAAACCAGTCAACCTTCAAAATGACCTATCAAAATATATAACAACCAAAACCCATTATTCGGTGCTTAAAAAAATAACTAACTCTATCATAAAAAACATAAACTTTTTTCTACCTGTTTGAATGTACAAAATGAAATTTCGTAGATAGCAACAATAGTTCCTACGTAACCAAGTTCGTTATCTATAAGGTTCATGTCTTTTGAGATAGCACGTGATAGTTTCTTGAAAGAAGCAACAATACTAGAATCCTTTGTTTTACGTAAAGAATCAATGGCTTTGATTCTAATATGCTGTCCAAAAGCCCACATATTAGTGAACATTTGAGCCTACAAAATAAATTCAATTAGTAAATAGAAACTAATATACATATATGAAAAAAATAAAATATTATTTTAATAAAATTACCTTTCGTTCACAACTTATCATTAACTCTCTTTGCTCATCTGAGATTTCTTCATTATTTGCGTTGGCGCATTGCAAACGACTATATAGTCAATCCGTGAAACAAGATATATCTGTAATCTCATTATTATCGAGATTATGTCTATATCTTTTGTTTTTTCGCCTTTTACTTCGAAGATTTTGAAGTTCCTCGTACTCGCTAAGGAATGCTTGCATGCATTCGCTGTTATATGCTACAAAAGTAGAAACATCATTTTTTTGAATCGTCGATGTCGAAGATAAATATTTTTGTTGAGATTCTTACTATATATTGATCTCAACCAATCACCACAATATGGACAAGCTTTATAACCCTTAGTAGATATTCCTGCATCATGAAAATGATAAAAATATAATTAGATTAAATTATATTTATTTACATGCATATTGAATAAAAAAATTACATAAATACCTGAACAAACACCATATCCTGGAAAATCGTGAATAGTCCAAGCCACAATACCACGAACCGTAATATGTCTTTCAATGATGTTTTTCGATACATCAATGACATTAATACCTCTCCATAACTCTAGGAGATCCTCAATGAGAGGAGCAAGATATATTCATATCTTTAACTTGTCTTTTTCCTGGGATTAAAAGTGAAAGCATTAAATGTTCCTTTTTAATGCTAAGATATGGCGGAAGATTGTAGTTTATGACTACCACTGGCCATGTTGACCATTTACTAGATTTCATGGAGAATGGATTAACCCCATCTAATGCAACTCCTAACTTTAGATTCTGTGGATTTTGTGCAAATTCAGGCCATGTAGAATCAATATGCTGAAAAGCAAAACTATCATGAGGAATTCTGATTATTCCATTAGCACCTTTGTGATCATGTCCCCAAGTCAAAAGCTTTGATAATTCAGGGCTTTAAAACATATGTCTAATCCATGGAGCCAATGGAAAATGTCTCAATACCTTTTTTGGGATTTTAACTTCTTCGCCCTTATATCGAGGAGATTGACATTTGGGACATGTCAAAGAGTCTGCATATTCACCTCTATATAAAATACAATCGTTAGGACATGCATGTATACATTGATAATCTATACCAAGATTGTTGATTATCTTCTTCATTTCATCATGTGAGGTAGGAAAAATATTCTGACTTGGTAAAAACTTTTCAGATAATAACCTGTAAGTTCATCAAAAAAAGATATGTTAAAAAAAGTAAATAAATAAATATACATATATATGCATATAATTTTATATGTGTATTCTTATGTGCATCTTTCAAGATATTCGCAAAAAATTTGATTGTTTTGGATGGCAGGATACGATTGTTTGTTTTGGAGGATATGAAGTATGTACCTTCATTGAATGATTTGTCGATTCTATCATATGTTGAGTTTGAAAGTGTGAGAAGCGGGTTTATAATTGCTATTCAAAGAATTTGGCATTGTTTATAGGCCATACAATGGTGACCTGGATGAATCGCATGCACAGAGGTTACTCAAGATAGAGCAACCTGATTATAATGGACTAGTGCCAGCAGGATTCCTGAGGTATGCAGTAAACCTCTTGCATGTCAATGATGAGCATCTGAACTTTAGGATACAAAGTGGAAATCATGGTGGCTTGAGAGGATCACTTTTATACAGCTTGTTCAAAGAACTTCAGGTTTATGACACTGAAGTTCTTTGAACAAGTTGTATAAAAGTGATCCTCTCAAGCCACCATGATTTCCACTTTGTATCCTAAAGTTCAGATGCTCATCATTGACATGCAAGAGGTTTACTGCATACCCCAGGAATCCTACTGGCACTAGTCCATTATTATCAGATTGCTCTATCTTGAGTAACCTCTGTGCATGCCATTCATCCAGGTCACCATTGTATGGCCTATAAACAGTGCCAAATTCTTTGAATAGCAATTATAAATCCACTTCTCACACTTTTAAACCGAACATATGATAGAATCGACAAATCATTCAATGAAGGTACATACTTTATATCCTCCAAAACAAACAATCGTATCCTGCCATTCAAACAATCAAATTTTTCGCGAATATTTTGAAAGATGCATTGGTGCACGCTCAAAAGTACCATACTCTGCCTCATGTTCAATACATTCCAACCGTGGTCTTCGATACGTGCCATAACAAGAGTTACACCAACATATAATATGCTTTTGATAGTAATTTTCATCATAAACCCTATCGGAGGACACATGTGAAGTCGTTGCATGGGTAGGAGGTGGTGGAGTACCCTCTGATTGATCAGAATCTGCACATAATAAGAAACAAAAAAATATATAAGTTATGTATCCATCAAATATATTTAAAATTAAATGTTTGATATACTTATAGTATATAGTCGTTGCAAGATGAGGAGACAGTGGTGGAGTTCCATCTGATTGATTAGAATCTACAAATAAGGGTATTTGATATTAATAATCTGATTATCTACATACACAAAAAATTCACATATACATATTTACACATATACACACTTACACATACACACATATTCACATATACACAACTACACATTATTGTGGGATAAATGCATGTATTTTGTATGAATGAGTGTATATGCATGCATGTGTGTGTACATATATATATGTGGATATGTATATGTGTGTTTATGTTATATGTATGTATATGTGTATATGTATACATATATGTATGCGTATAGTTTTGCATGTATATGTGTATGTGGGTATGTGTATGTGTATGTGGGTATGTGTATGTGTATGTGTATGTGTATGTGTATGTGTATGTGTATGTGTATGTGTATGTGTATGTGTATGTGTATGTGTGTGTATATATGTGTATGTATTCTATTTTTTTTTCTGTCTGAGATTAAATTAACATGAGATATTGTATGGTGGAAAAAAATAAGAGGCGACCTAACAAACCACCTGAGACGTGGTAGTTTTTTCGTAGACAGCTACGTCTTCAGGAGTCATTTCCTCAGTAGAAGGTACACAGATTAATAGTATATATTTATAATTTTATATATTTTAGTAGTTTTTTATATTTAATTTATGTATTTTTTCTTAAATAAATAGGCTGCTACAAAGAAGAGAGTGGAGTCGGGCCACACATCGCACCTAGGCCAAGTGGTCCATAATGGTTTTGTAGCTACATTTGTAAGTATATGTGTTATTGTGAGTATATTTTTTATTTTAGTTAAAATGCAAGCAACTAATCTTTTTATTTGTTTTAATGCAGCGGAAGGATTATGGTCGATATCCTACGAAACATGAGATCGAGTATGCTACACATTTTGGATATCGGCATTTGAGCGAGTATATGCGAGATCATCCTGATGCCTTTGTGAGTATTATTAAATTTTATATAATTATTTTATCTTTATGAATGGTTTAATTGTTTTATTTATTTATGTTTGTTATATGTAATACAGGAGTGTTATGGAGAGACAGATATGGATGAGGTGGAGAGACAAACACAAGAGGGACGATCTCGATCGTCACAGGGTGATCATGACGATGAGGATCAGGATGATCAAGATGATCATGATACTGCTGATGATGATGATCATCATCATAATGATGATGATTAGATTTTAGTTGATTATGACACTGGATTATATGTATTTACATTGATATATATGTATTTTTTTTATCTATATATTTTTCATTTCAGTTATGTTTTGAATTGTGTGTATGGTATTAAGTAATGAAGATTTTTGTTCTATTGATTGTTATTATTGTTTATATTAAGCATGTGTTTTAATACTTTAATTATATAATTCAATCATATGTGTGTACCTAAGTGTATATGTATGTGTGCGTATATGTATGTATGTGCATGTGTATGTGTGTGTATATGTATGTATGTGCATGTGCATGTATAAGTGTATATGTGTGTATGAGTATGTGCATGTGCATGTGTATGTGTGTGTATATGTATGTGCATGTATATGTATAACTCTATGTATATATGTGTGTATGTGCATGTATGTGTATATGTAGGTATGTGCATGTGTGTGTGCATGTGTATATGTGTTTTTATACTTTAATTATATAATTCATTCATATGTGTGTACCTAAGTGTATATGTGTGTGTGTATATATGTATGTATGTGCATGTGTATGTGTGTGTATATGTATGTATGCGCATGTGCATGTGTAAGTGTATATGTTTGTATGAGTATGTGCATGTGCATGTGTATGTGTGTGTATATGTATGTGCATGTATATGTGTAACTCTATGTGTATATGTGTGTATGTGCATGTATATGTGTATATGTAGGTATGTGCATGTGCGTGTGCATGTGTATATATGTGTGTATGTATGTGCATATATATGTGTATATATGTGTATAATGTATGTATATGCATGTGTATATGTATGAAACATGCATGTGTATGTGGATGCATTTCCATTTTCATCCATGTGCATGCATGTGAATGTGCATGCATGTGGATGTGCATATACATGTATTTGCGTATATGTTAATGTGTGTATGTGTGTGTGTGTGTGTGTGTATATATATATATATATATATATATATATGCAATAATGCATGCATGTAAGTCTTTTTATGTGGTTGTAGAAATGTTTGTGCATATGCATGTATATATGTGTGTATGTCTAAGTGTATGTGCACATGTTTCTGTGTGTATATATGTGTGTGTATGTGCATGTGTATATGTGTATATGTGCGAAAGTGCATCTTCATCATGTATAAGTGTATAAGTGCATATCAATAAGTGTGAGTATGCTATCTAATGAAAATAACACAATTCAAATGATATACAAAGAATAGAAATTGTACTTACAATAGTTAGCCATACTTTTTGCTTGGTTGGCTTCTTGAATAACCTACAATAAAGAGAGAAAAGAGAGAGAGAGAGAGAGAAAATTCAAACAGAGAAAGATGTAGAAAGAGAGAAACAGAGACAGAGGGAGACAATGAGAGAGAGCTTAGGCAAAACAACCATTCTGCATATACTTGCTTCAGCTCATAAGCACAGCGCAATAGCGAATGTTGGAGAGCTCTTCGATCAGATGCGTGAAAATTCCGATCGAAGAGCCTCCAACGTTTTAATTTTTTTCCGTCAAAAGACCATCGTGTAAGCGATGCTACATGTCAAGTTGGCGTCGCATAAGCGACATGTTTTAGCGTCGCTTATGCGACGTAAAAAAGCATTGCTTATGTGATGCTATTTAAAACTGTCATGTTAATGATGCTCTATGCGAGCGTCACAGACCCCGTCGTGCCACAAGTCGCAAAAAACATCATTTGGTTCGTCGTTTAATCAACGGTGCACGTGCGATGCTCATTATGACACATTTTGCAATTTTATAGCGACGAAATTGTGTCGTCTTAACCGTCGCTATATGCTCGTATTCCTTGTAGTGGTTGATGAGAGATACCTTTGTGAATATAATATATTCTCATCAGACCATTCACATCTGAATGTACCATCTGCAATTTCCTTGTGGCTCTGATGTATCCATGGTTCTTCAAAGGTAGTTTTTGAAGCTTTCCTTCAAGACATCCTTCACATGGCTTTGCATCATCTCGTAAAGCAAAAGTAAGAAAACTTTCCACCATTCTTGGATCTTTATCTTGAAGTAATAGGAATTGCAACTCTTCAAATGAAAGTTCTATATCTCTTATAGAGAGAGATAAAGAAGTAACAAAAGCAAGATATGAAGATGGAAATGAGTTTAGAAGTGTATTTATCATCTCTTCATCAACTTTCATCCTTGTTTTGGCTAGTTGTCTCCTTAGACGAGTTTTGCTAGGAGGATTCCTGCTTTGATAGAGATTCTCTAACTTTGATGGAGCCTGATGAGAGGTTCTGCATGACGTGATTTGAGGTATAATATGCCTCTTGACTCCCATAGAAATATATGAAAGTGCTAGTGCATCCCTTGAATCCCATCTGGATTGCTCTTCTTTAGAAAGTAATCTGGTAGTAGTACCACTGACTTGTGATGATGAAGTGGTTCACTAACCTCTTGTTCAACAAAAATATGAATAGGGGTTCTTCTGGAAGATGGAAAAAACATCTTCTCTGACTTTTTTTGGCCTTGGATAAGTGCCATTCACAATATTCCACAAGTCTTTGGATACGAACAGATTCATCATCATTAAACTCCACATTGGATAATTAGAAATTCCCTCAAGCTTTTCTTCATTCTCAAGTCGATAGTCACTCATGTTGTTAAGGGTGTATTTCAACTATGCTCTAATACCAAATGTTGGAAGTGGGGTGGGCCTCAGTAACAATAATCATAGGTTTATAGGATCTTCCAACACATGAACGTCCTTAGCATACACACCTTAAGACTCAAAAATAGATGAGTGAGAGATAGAGAGATAATAGCCAAGATTTTTAAAGTGTACGGTAAGCTAGGATGCTTACCTACACTATCTTATACTCCAATGTCAAATAACAATGTGTGAAAATGATACAAATTGACAATATCTAAATCTAGGCAGAAATAGGAACTAGGTACAAAAAATTATGTGGCTAAGAGGTATGAAGAGTGTGTGTGTGAAAATATGGAGAATATGAACAATTTGGAATTGTTTTATAGTAGAACCAAATTCTGAGTAACCTAAATGAGAAACTAGTGAATGAACAAGTGAGAATGGAAATAGATTTGCTACTCACAATATATCAAGAAGATTGTTGATGGCTAGCTAACATGAAATCCTCCAAGATCTCTTGATGTAGAGCACACCTCCTCCAAGTGTGTGAGAACACTTCCTTCAAGAGTATAGAAACTCTCCTCCTTGATCTCCTTGCATTGAGCTAGTGCTCTAGCTTGAGCATGAGAAGATAAGATAACAATGACCTTGGTTCTTATATAACATTTAACCTCTTGCAAAAAGCTGCCATGAAAAAAACCACGATCAATTGCCATCACTCACAAAAAAGGCCAGAAAGAAAATATTTGCACTGCCTTGATTTTTCTACCATGAAAAACTATTTTCAAAAAGAAATATGCCGTCACGTTGTGTTTGATGGGATTCGAACCTTGGTGGAATATTTGGAAGGCATTCATTTTAACCATGATGCCGACATGTTTGTTATGTACATAATATGACTGCTCTATTTGACTATGACATTGTTTCCAACACTTGCTAAGGAGAGCATTAGGAGAGCTTAGGATAGGGATAGAGCCTATGCTAACCCTCAAAGGAGAGAAATTAACTTTGAGGGAGGAGAGCAAGTCTATCTTAGAGTTTCCTCTAGGTCTAAGACCATGAAGACAAGAACTCTTCCAAAACTATCTAGTAGGTATTGTGGACCATTCGCAATACTAAAAAGAATAGGAAAGATAGATTACCAGCTTTAACTTCTAGAAAATAGCTAGATCCGTCCACTATTTCATGTGAGCTGGCTTAAGAAGAGGCTAGGTGAATCTAACAACCTCATTCCAAATAGTGAGGTAGTAGAGCCTATTTTTGTTCAATCAATTCCGCATGGCCCTGAGAGCATACTATGCATTGGAGAAGAAATGGACAAGGAATCACCTACATAAAGAGTGCGTAGTAAAGTGGAAAGATAGTTCAAAAGATAATGTTACATGGGCATATTAGCATCCTTTAGAGCCGGTTTCCCAATTTTATGTTGCCTTTCCAAGGGTCTTATTAAGGGAAAGGATATGGGAAAACAACATCGAGATATAACCATGTACATCAGATACAAGGGGTTCAATGGGAGTACCCATTATAATGTATATCATTTATGGGACCTTCCAGCACCATTTTTTGAGGAAAAAAATGGATCTAAGAAGAAGGAAATATTATGTGGTTTTACTAACCCTAAGTAGTGGGTGTGTGAACCCACTATTAGGAGTGCGCACATGTGGACTTACACATGAGTGCCATGTTGCACTCATGTTAGAGGCCACATGGCTAATGACATGTGAATGGAGAGACTGAATATCAAGGGTATATGTTTGGAAGGTACAACATACAAGAATCTCCATGCATATTCAAAATTAAAGTCCATCAAGATCACCTCCCTCTCGGGTTTCGTGTGTGACTATGCAAAATGGATGGATTCCCCTTGAGTACTTGACACATGTATGTATGCATGTGTACGTGTATGCATGTGTACATGTATGCATGTGTACATGTATGCATGTGTACATGTATGCATGTGTACATGTATGCATGTGTACATGTATGCATGTGTACATGTATGCATGTGTACATGTATGCATGTGTACATGTATGCATGTGTACATGTATGCATGTGTACATGTATGCATGTGTACATGTATGCATGTGTACATGTATGCATGTGTACATGTATGCATGTGTACATGTATGCATGTGTACATGTATGCATGTGTACATGTATGCATGTGTACATGTATGCATGTGTACATGTATGCATGTGTACATGTATGCATGTGTACATGTATGCATGTGTACATGTATGCATGTGTACATGTATGCATGTGTACATGTATGCATGTGTACATGTATGCATGTGTACATGTATGCATGTGTACATGTATGCATGTGTACATGTATGCATGTGTATATGTATGTGTGTGATGTATATGTATGTATGTACATGTGTGTGTGACATGCATGTGTGTATGTATGTGTGTGATGTGTATGTATGTATGTATGTACATGTGTGTATGACATGCATGTATGTGTGTGCATGCATATATGCATTTGTATATGTGTGCATGGGTGGTGTATGTATGTGCATGTGTGTGTGATGTGTATGTATTTGAATGTGTTTGATGTATGTGTGTATGTGCACTCATTTACATGTGTGTATGCATGCATGTGAGTATGTATGCATGTGTGAATGCATGTGTGATGTGTATGTATGTATGTGAATGTGTGTATATGCATGTGCTTATGCATGCATGTATGCATGTGCTTATGCATGCATGTATGAATGTGTTTGTGTGATGTTTATACGTGTGTATTCATGTGAGTGTGATGTGTATGTATGTATATGTGCATGAGATATATGCATGTGTATGTATGCATGCATTTAGCGTGTCACTTTATATCTCTAAATATGTGTATCCATGTGTGTCTATGTGTGTGTGTAATGTGTATGTATGTATGTGTATGTGTGATATATGCATGTGTGATGTGTATGTATGTGCATGTGTGTGATATAAACATGTGTATGCATGCATGTATGTATGCATGTGTCTATGATTTGTGTGCATGTATGTGGGTATGCATGTGTATATGAACATGTGTCTATATGCATGCATATGCATGATGTGTATGTATGTATGTGCATGTGTGTGCATGCATGTATGCATGTGTGTGTGTGTGCATGAATGTATGCATGTGTATATGTATTCATGTGTGGTATGTATGTATATGCATGTGTTTGATATGTCTATGTGCATCTATGTAAATGTGTGTATGCATGTGTATGTATGCATGTGTATATGAACATGTGTCTATATGCATGCATATGCATGATGTGTATGTATGTATGTGCATGTGTGTGCATGCATGTATGTGCATGTGTGCATGCATGTATGCATGTGTGTGTGTGTGCATGAATGTATGCATGTGTATATGTATTCATGTGTGGTATGTATGTATATGCATGTGTGTTTGATATGTCTATATGCATCTATGTAAATGCATGTATGCATGTGTATATGTATTCATGTGTGGTATGTATGTATATGCA